>JAJLXP010000007.1:0-206503 GCA_030674255.1 Hansenula queroliae | reverse complement strand
TCTCTGATGACCTGGATGACTCTGATGAACTAGATATATCTGATGAACTAGATGCTTCAGATGAGCTGGAGACCTCTGACGAACTGGAGATTTCAGACGAACTAGAGATCTCGGACGAGCTGGAGATTTCAGATGAACTGGAAGACTCTGACGAACTAGAGATCTCTGATGAACTAGATGCTTCAGATGAGCTGGAGACATCTGACGAACTGGAGATTTCAGACGAACTAGAGATCTCAGACGAGCTGGAGATTTCAGATGAACTGGAAGACTCTGACGAACTAGAGATCTCTGATGAACTGGAGACCTCTGACGAACTGGAGATTTCAGATGAACTAGATGCTTCAGATGAGCTAGTGACATCTGACGGACTGGAGGTTTCAAATGAACTGAATGAGCTGGATGATTCAGATGAGCTAGAGACGTATGACGAACTGGTGATTTCAAACGAATCGGAAGACGCGGACGAACTGGAGATCTTTGATGAACTGGAGACCTCTGACGAGCTGGAGATTTCAGATGAGCTGGAGACCTCTGACGAACTAGAGATTTCAGAGGAGCTGGATGCCCCAGATGTGGATGTGCTTGATGAGCTACTGACCACCGATGTGCTTGAGACTTCTGATGAGCTGGTAACTTCTGATGAACTAGAAAGCATCGAGGAACTATACACTGAATCAGTGCTAAACGAGCTCGATGCACTGGAGAGTGAGCGATAAGAAGATGAACTGAGAGCAGAAGACCCTAATGAGGAGCTTGATGAAGATGATACCACAACTGTATCCTCAATAGTATTGGGAACGTTAAAAGTTCTCGTTCCCCTTTTAACAAAACGTTTGCCATCCGTAGTCGTGATCAGCACTTCAACATTTATAGTATAGGTCTTACCAGCAACAGCATCATTATAGATATGTAGAATAAGTTCACTGTTCACATCAATTGCAGCATCGAATGATACATAGAATGTGAGAGTTTGGACATCATACTTAGTTGGTGCAACAACAACACCGTCAACGGACAAAGATAAATTGGCGAAAGTGTAATTGGACCCATCCGTGGTCGCTGATAGCTCAATATAAGACCATGGACCCAACTCACCAGGAGTGTAAAGTTGCCAGTATGGAGAATGGTTGCGAATAACACCTTCGATACTAGGAGTAGGAACAGCGCTGGATTCACTTGTTGAAACAGAAGAGCTTGAAGTACTTTGATAAAAGAAAGAGCTTTCACTATCGGATGATAAGACCGACGCAGAGGATGATAAAACGGAAAATGTAGACACCTTGGAGGAAGTGGAAACCACGGAAGACGTTGAACTATTGAGATAACCAGAGAACGACTTTGGACTTAGGTACGAACTTTCAGAAAGCGTAGAACTGGCTGATGATGGTAGCTCAACAACAACTGTGACTTCAGTAGCATCAGAATCAATGGCTTCAGTGTATGTGGATGTGATGGTCCCAGACCATGAGGTAGTCAATGTGGTAGTTGGTAACACTGGAGTTTCAACAACAACGGTTACTTCAGTAGCACCAGATGCAATGGCTTCGGTATAGGTTGAGGTAACGGTACCAGTCCAAGAGGTTGTGATAGTAGTGGTTGAAAGCACTGGTGTCTCAACAACAACTGTGACCTCAGTAGCGTTAGATGCAATGACTTCCGTGTATGTTGATGTGACTGTACCGGACCAGCTTGTAGTTATGGTAGTTGTTGGTAGCACTGGAGTCTCAACAACGACTGTGACCTCGGTAGCATCAGAAGCGATTGCTTCGGTGTATGTAGATGTAATAGTACCACTCCAGGAGGTAGTGATAGTAGTAGTTGGCAACACTGGAGTTTCAACAACAACTGTGACTTCCGTAGCATCAGAAGCAATTGGTTCAGTATAAGTTGATGTCACTGTACCGGTCCATGAGATAGTGATAGTAGTGGTTGAAAGCACTGGAGTCTCGACAACGACAGTGACCTCAGTAGCATTAGATGCGATGGCTTCAGTGTATGTTGATGTAATAGTACCGGTCCATGAGGTAGTGATAGTAGTGGTTGGTAACACTGGAGTTTCAACAATGACAGTGACCTCAGTAGCATTAGATGCAATGGCTTCAGTGTATGTTGATGTCACTGTACCAGTCCATGAAGTAGTGATAGTAGTGGTTGAAAGCACTGGAGTCTCGACAACAACTGTGACCTCAGTAGCTTGAGATCCTGTTGACTCGGTGTATGTGGATGTAATGGATCCAGTCCAACTTTTCGTAATAGTAGTAGTTGGTACAACAGGCGTTTCCACCACGACGGTGACGACAGTACCGCCGCTTGAAACTGATCTTGTTGTAGTTGAAGTAACTGTACCAGTCCATGGCTCTGTAGCGGTTGTGGTAGTTGTTGTTGGACAAGTGGTTCCTGGGATCTGGAGGTACTCGGTGACTGTGCTATCAGCACCTGTGGCAAACGATGTGGCCTCTGTGCATCCTGTGTAAGTCACAGTGACGGTAACAGTCTTTGGGAGTTCTAAGCGCTGGTTGTTAGTATATCATGATGATGATTTTGTTTTTTTTTCAAAAATGGTACTTACCAATTCCATCACCGTCCGAGTTTCCTGAAGTCCCCTTTAAAAATGTGTATGCTTGTTGCCACGAAGAAGACACTAAGCCCCCAGTTTGACATTTAACATCCAGCTGGTATGAAATATAATACGCGTTCTCAGTGAACCACAGGTTTCTGAATGCGGAGAACCAGATATAAGAGCCCACTGGCACTGTACCGAACGTGAGAGTAGCTGTTTTGCCAGAGTCTGAGTAGACAATATTTTTGTTGTTAAGCTCCGTGTATGATTTGGGGAACCTGAAGATACTGGTGTCAGTCGTCAGATAAGCCTCAGTCAATGTGGTATTGATTGCACCGAATGTACCACCATCTCCACCGCTCGCTTTGGCAGTTAAAGTACCGGACCTGACACCTCTGCCCCTGCAAAGACTGCTTCCAGTAATGAAGTAGGTGAAGATATCACCTTTCATTGTGTATTTGGCCGTATTAAATGCAGCGGAAGAGCTCCCTGGTGAGCTGAGGGTGATTGAACTCTTCAAGTTCCCATTCCAAGTGATAGTGTTGGTACCTGCTTTCCAAACCTTCGTAGCGTCAATTGTTTCGATTCTACCACCACCGTCGAAAAGGACGTAGAGCTCCACAGTACCCGTTAGCGAGGAGTACCCAGAGATATCAGCAGTCAATCGACAATTGACAACGGTGGATAAAGCTCTACCACCAGCCTGTGCAATGTTACAACTGGCGATTGTTTTCCCCATGGCGGTAATGTCAAAGTAGTTTCTGAACTTGCTCCCTGACGTCAATCTGATTTCGTAAACATATGGCATATCCAATATGAAGGTATCACCAGTGGACATGGTGCTTGAATCCATCTTCCATTGTAGTACAACATCATAGAAATCAAATGGGGTGTCACCGTCACCACTATAAAGTTCAATGGAGTTTATCTTTGTGAAGACACCCGACACCTCTTTACCAAAGACTTGTAGAAGTAGTAAAAAACTGAGCAAAAGCTGTTGAAACCGAAATCGAAACATTTCGGTGTTTGTTCGTTTAGTGTCTGCTCTTGAGGTTTATTATGTGTATATGTAGCTTATAGGTACCGTGATGATATGGATACAATAGGAACAATGGGGAATCTGCGTATTTTTAAATGGATACGATGAGCCGCTAATACAGGAAGCCATCGTAGTTTCTACGGGATATACCTAAAGCCAGCTAGCTGGCTCATCGACTAAAGCTCAACGCGCAAGTACGAAGTATTCTGGAATTGTTGTAACTTGAGTCTTGACCATCTTTAAACCGTCTACCTATTCTAAATGCATGTGCCATGCTCCACCATGCAACATTATGTTCGTTAGGTTGGCTGTCTTACAGAGCCAAAAGCTTAAAAAGAACATAGGGAATCGGGAATCTGGATGCAACTTTCTGGAAGTTCTGGCATTTTAACCGAGTAGTTCAAGCTAAGGGGAGGACTAATGTCTGCATTATGTATCTTGTTTCTTCACCATAAAATGATGGATCTTCATTGAAGCCTACACTAAACGTAAGCTTCCAAAATACTCGAATGACGTTCACAGTTGACATTGAACACATGCTTTCAAGTTTCTGGACTTGAGAGTTTACAGTGTAGACTTTAAAATTGTAATCCAGATTAGAGATGCATAATGCTGCTGCAACAAGCTGTTAGATGCAAGTCGTTCGAAGTTTTAACTTCCACGTTCAAGTATACACTAGTCTTAGTGGTCCCGTATCTAGTATACACCCACGCTGTGTGAAGATTTAAAGGTCAAGAAAGGATTTCTAGCAGCGTAAAACATAATAATTTTTGGGTGTGGTGTCTTAAATACGTAGTAGACCTTTCTCATCGATCTGTCTAACGTTTAACGTAGAAGATCTAAAATTTGAATCGATCGCGCTTGTTCTCTCGCCTATTTTTTGACAGCCTACAGTTCGCAGAGCCATGCATGATACAATCGAAACCAAAAACGAGATCAAGAGAAATGACTGAGCAATTGAGCAAACCAAATGGCCATAGAATGGCCACTGTACTAGTATTAACATTTTGCGGCTATTCAATCGTCCTTACCTTTCACGCTAGAGTAGCTTAAAAGGTGCGATGTGTCAAAGTACAGTAGTACATACCTGGAAGTTAAAATGCGCGATGTTTGGAACAGCTCAGATCTCAGATCCCATACCCTGAACTATAGATTTTGTGGCGATCAAAGAAATACCCATAACCTATGCAACGGGTTACGAACCCATGTAGAGACCCGCTTCCTAGCAAGCATCGTGTTATGTTTAGGGAAGTACAACTTCCGAATACTGAATTCCAGGTTCGTGTTCACTGTTCACTGTAAAGTGTATAAATACGCAAAGAATCCATATATAAATGAAATTATACTGTTATAATCACCTCCCTGGATTCCACTTTCCCAGCTAAGCCCAAGATAACTTTGTTTTTCAAGATCTTCGATATGACCGAAAGCTGAATAATTCGAGTGCACATGAGCGTGAAGGGCTCAAGATGATATTTACTACGCTTTAAAGCAAAATTCGTAACAGTAGAGTCTTTTACACTGTAAGTTGAAGCGACTTTGATGATGACGAGAGATGATAGTAGTATGTGTCGTGATTCGTGCAACTTTCTGATTACAGAAGAGGAGGAGGAAATAAAGAAATGGAGTTTGGACCATCCCAACAAAGTTGGCTTCGCAACTGCATCAATGCGTCTAACTTCCGAGGCAACCACAGATGTAGACGCACCAAGTACATAAGCTATTTAATTGTGCACATATGCAACAACTCACCTGGTGTTTGACAAAAGTTCGTGTACTTGATGTACACACTTACACACTCTGTAGTGTTGATGCTGATGCTGGTTGTTGTTCATCCGGCATTTGCAACAATTTGTTCTACGTTCAAATGTAGTTTCTCTACAGGATTCTAGACACTCTACTCAATGTGTTCAAGATAGAACTTCTATTTCGTAAAGTCCACTGTGCTGACCAGGTTACGTAGACTACGTTCTAAATTGTCTACGTGCTTAAATTGCACGTCATCAATACTCATCAATCTCCTAAAGTCTCATTATTGAATCTAGAGCTGGTGAGGTCACTTGGAGCGACTTCTGCTCATCTGAACAGTTCATTCTGCCCATATATAACACAAGATCTTCAGTACTTCAAAAACATCGTCAAAGATTGCCAGATTTTGCTATTTCTGTGTCCCATATCTCCCTCACTTGAGATCACCAACCGTATATATTATATGGTTTTGTAGTCCAGTACAATTGTAACCTTCAAAGTAAACTTCAAGCTTTCGTACAACAGATGCATCTACCACAAGCTTATTCATTCATATAAAGTCAGTTATTCAGACACAATGACAACAGCTCTATTAAGTGTGGATAACAAAAAAAATCTAATAAAGAGTAATGAATGCATAGACAAGTTTATTTACATGGTGCATTGGCTGCAGCAATTAGAAAGCAAAAGTTAAAATTGAAATGACTATAACTAAGTCAATAATACGACTCAAAAGTCAAAGCGGACGGAAGAACATTTACCTTCAGTAGAAGAGGATAAAGAAAGACAACAATATGGTGAGAGTACCACCACCGAGTCTTGAAGCTGCAGAGCCTTCAAATGCCAAAACCGAGGAAGTGGAGGAGGAGGCATCATACAAGGCGGAAGTTGTCACTGTAGACCTAGTGTCAGTCGGTACATCATCGCTAGAACTAGCGGTAGATTGTGGTCTTGTAAATGTGGTAGCTGAGGTTGAATTATCAGAGATATCAGAGCTGGCGATACTTGTAGGTAAGTTGGTAGGAGTGGCATTCACCGCTGATGACCTACTTGACAAAGTAATAATGGTTTGCGTGCCAATATTGATATTAGCAGGGGAAACCTCGGTGTTGTCGTCAGAAACTGGACTTTCAGACACCGTATATGATTCGATAGTTGACTCCGTACCATGTGTAGTAGACAAATAACTGCTAATACCAGTGATACCAGTAGTGGATGAGGTGATAGTGACAGTAGTGCACCCCTCAGAAGAGCACGAAGCATTAGCAACCGTGGATGATCTCACTTCATCAAAGGTTTTTGACTTGGCTCCAATAGATCCAGTGACAGCAGTTGTTTGACTTAATGAATCCCAAAAACCAGAAGTTCGAGATCCCAACTTTCCAGAGTAAACAGAGCTTGATGAGCTGACGATGATGTAATTGGTCATCTCAATCAAAGATCCTCTGCTTTCAGTTGAGCTGATGTCATCAATAACCGATGTAATAGGTATACCAGTACATCGATCCTCATCATCACATGAAGTGATTGTGACCAGGATAGTACTGTCTTTAGTTACAGGCACTTGCGATGATCCTGGATCAAAGAAGGAGTTGGATGCAGAAGTTGGAGTCGAATAGGCAGACGAAGACAACGAGCCAAATGATGTTTGTGAATCGCCTGGTGCCAGCATCGACGAGGTGGCACTGGTGAAGGAGTCACTTGAAGAGGTAGCACTAATTATTGAAGACGACATAGCTTTGAAAGAACTTGAGACGATGATGCTATCTTCAGTGACGGTGGTATGCGACGAAATTCGATCCGAGATGCCAAAAGTAATGGTTTTACTTGACGTAAGAGCAGTCGATGTGAATGAAATTGTGTCTTCCAGAGTGGTAGACAGTTTAAAGACTCTTACCGCCCTTCTAGCAAAACGACTTCCATCCACAGTGGTGACCACCACATCAACATCGATCGAATAAGTCATACCATAAATACCATTATTGAAGATGTGAAATGTAAGCTCTTTGTTAGCATCGATTGCAGTATCATAAGATACATCAAATGAGAGAGGTTGAACGTCAAATTTCACTGGTAAAACAGTAACACCATCAACCGACAAAGATAGATTTGCAAAAGTGTAATTAGAACCACCCGCGGTAGCTAATAGTTCAACGCTTGTCCATACACCTAAATTCCCAGGAACATGAACTTGCCAATATGGAGAATGGTTTCGAATAACACCTTTAATGTAAGGAGATGGTGCAGAGCTAGTTTCAATCGGTGATGAAGAGGAACCACTTGTAGATGTCGAATCAATAGATGATGAGCCAGATGCCCATGATGATCCCTCAGTTTTGGTAATTCTCAATTTTGAGGAAATTCTCGACACTAATGACTCAGAAGTCAAGCTAACGCCAATTGAAGGGTCGTAAGAGACCTTTTGAGAGGTGGTGTTTGGAACACTGGATACATCAGATTGTTCATCTGAAGATGTTGTCAAGTCCGACGATAACGAAGATGCTTTAAACGTTTCAGAAGTGCCATTTGACGTGACATTAGATGTACAAATGGAGTTATCGGATGATGAGGTATATGGCATCATCTCAGTCATACTCGTTGGACGAGCCGGAGAGGCAAATCCACAACCAGAAGTTTGAGAAGTAATCAAAGCTTTGCTTTTGCTTTCTGGAGCGCTGCGTGATTCGAATGAGGTGGCAGACGAGGCGAAAGCAGCATCAGATGACCTAAGTCCTTGGGACAGACTTGTTGAAAAGCTCAACGAGGTTGCACCTGATAAAACAAGAAATCTAGCGGAGGAGGCGGATATCGACTGGATACTAGACAGGACCATCGATCCAGTGTTATAAATGGACGAGAAACTGGTCGACGACAATAGAAAAGTAGATGATGACCAGGACGAGAATTCCGCTTGGTACGCGGTTGACAATGCAGAAGAGAGCGATTCGTGCGATGAGATGTAAGATGACTTTGTAGAAGCAGTGGAAGTATCGGTCAAACGATTAGTCACTCTAATAGCTGATGAAGACTCACTGACGCTGTGACTTCCTGAATTTTCATTAGAACCATAGTTTATAGAGGTACTGGAAGACTTTTTGAGAGTAGAGGCCGGTGCGATTGTGGAGGTGTATAACAATGAATCGCTCGACACAAGTGAAGAAGTTGGAAGCATTTCCGTAGCAGTATAGTCTTTTGTGTTAGTGCTTAGCGGATCACTATCCGAAGATTCGATGGAAATATCAGTGCTGCTAGAGACAGTTTTAAAGCTATCATTAGTAGTGTTTGATTGATTTGTTCCCGTTCCCATACTAGAAGAGGTAACAGTAGGCATGGTAGAGACACTGATAGAGGCACTTGATACATCAGATTGACTTGATGCGACAGTGCTAAAGCTCGAAGCACCTTGAGAGGATGCTGAAGAGGTCAAAGATGCGGACCCCTGTGAAAACAAGGTGCCAGAGGATGAGTCCGATGACGTTTGTGTAAATATACCAGAGCTTGAAGAGGTTGAGCCATATGCAGTGGATGATGATGAGCTGTTGGTAGCTGAAGATTTTGACGAATTTGAAGAGGTTGAGGAAGCTGTGCGTGATAGAGAAGACTCTGGCAACCCAAAAGAAGTAGATCTATCCCCATTTGAGGTATCTGAGCCATGTGAGCTCATAGTAGATCTGTCATTTAAGTTCGAGACCTCTGATGAGCTTGAGAGATCTGTTGAGCTAGATGATTCTAGTGAGCTTGAGACCGTTGACGAGCTGGATGCCTCAGCTGAGCTAGAAGCCTCATATGAGCTGGATACCTCCGGCAAGCTAGAGAACTCTGATGAGGTAAAGCTTTCAGTTGAGCTTGAAACAACTGATGTGATCAAGTTAGATGAGCTAGAGAGCCCCGACGAGGCCGTTAATTCTGGTCTGCCAGACAACATTGATGAACTAGATACATCTGATGAGCTTGAAGTTACCGCAGTACTAGGAACCTCTGATGTGCTATATTCTGCTGATGAGATTGATCCCTCTGAAGAAGTTGATACCTTTAACGAACCAGATACCTCCGATGAAGAAGCAGCTGATGAGCTGGAGACTTCAGACGTGATAAATGACTCAGATGAACTGGAAATTTCCGAAGAGCTAGGAATTTCAGATGAACTAAAAACAAAATCAGAAGAGCTAAAAACTTCTGATGAACCCGAGATCTCTGAAGAGCTAGAAACCGTCGATGAGCTTAATGTCACAGATGAACTAATGGCTTTGGATGAGCCTGAACCTTCAGACGAGATATATGATTCTGAAAAATTAGAGACATCTGATGAGCTAGGGACTCTAGACGAACTGGAAACCTCTGTCAATATGTAGGCTTCTGATGAGCTGGAGACCTCTGATGAAATAGACGTTTTAGACGAGCTGAATACTCCAGATGTGGAGGTTGCAGATGAACTAGAGACCTCAGACGAGCTAGATATTTCAGATGAACTGGAAGGCTGAGAGGAGCTAGAGACATCTGACGAGCTGGAGATTTCAGATGAACTAGAGCCCTCTGACGAACTTGAGATTTCAGATGAAGTGGATACATCTGACGAACTAGAGATTTCAGATGCACTGGATAACTCTGACGAACTAGAGAGCTCTGACGAACTGGAGATTTCAGATGAGCTAGAGACATACGACGAGCTGGAGATTTCAGATGAGCTGGAGACCTCTGATGAACTAGAGACCTCTGACGAGCTGGAGATTTCAGATGAACTGGAGACCGAGCTAGATGATCCTAGCGAGTTGGAGACTGTTGATTTAGCGACCTCTGATGAGCTAGAAACTGCTTCAGACGAGTTTGATACCTCTGATAAACTTGAAACATTTGAAGTAAAAGCAGGTGCAGTTGAAAAATCACCAGTGTTAATGGTTGAAGAAGCAGCAGAAGAGGCACCACTTAAATAGGCTTCGGCTATGATTGTGTTGCTCAAATTCCATGTAGTCGTGGCTCTCTTAACAAATCTCTTATTATCTGGCGTGGCTATAGACAAATCCAAGTTAGAAGTGTAACCATGAGCACCAATGATTGAACCACCGTAGATAATTTGTAACAAATCATTTGAGCCTATGTTGAAGCCGAACGTAACAGTGATAGCATCGTCAGTGACGCTGAATGAAGCATCTGACCTGGATTGACCATTGACATTAACAACTGCACTACTGTATCTGAATGTGGAAGATCCACGAGTAGCTGAAATATCAACTGAAGTCCAAGCACCCAAATTAGATGGAATGGTTAGAGTCCATTGAGGTGAACCATTGACAAGAACACCATCTAAAGCTGGCTCACTGGACAATGACGGGGAGGCATTAGAGGAGAGTGATGATGAGGTACCAGAGGAAGCATCAGAAGAAGCGTCAGAAGAGCTTGATGTGCTTGATGAAGCATCAGAGGAGGCATTAGAAAAGGCTGGCACAGAAGCACTCGAGGACTCAGAAGTAGATGTAGATGTATCAGCGGAAGTAGTTGAAGAGGCGTGCCATGAGATAAAATGGAAATCATCCGAAAAAGCATCGGAAGAAGCTTGAGAAGATGATAAAGTACTTGAAGAAACTGGACTAGCGATAGTGTTACTGAACCTCCAAGAGATGATACCTCTCTTGACGAGTTTCTTACTATCTGGAGTTGTGATAGTAATAACACCGCTGGAGGTGGAGCTACCTGATCCACTGACGACCCCACCAAAAACAACTTCTAAAACATCATTTAAAGCAACATTGAACTCAAATTGAATACTAATAGAGGAGTCAGTAACAGTGGATATCACATCTGTAGAAGCCACACCATTGACTTTTACTGCCGCATTATCATAATTGAAGTTGGAGCCTTCACGAGACACTTCAATGGTGACAAGATTCCATGGTCCTAATGATGCTGGAATGGAGAGTGTCCACTGAGGTCTGGTGTCATCAACTTGCGCACCATTGAAAACTGGTGCGACAGCAGAGGTGGAAGTAGTGGCAGAGGATGTATCTGATGCAGTCAAAGATGAAGTAACGGAGAAATTGGTATATGGACTTGGGACCTCTGATGAACTAGGAACTTTCGAAGAGCTAGAGATTTCAGACGAATAGGAAACTCTTGATGAGCTGGAGATCTCTGATGAGCTTGAAGCTTCTGATGAGCTGGAGACCTCCGATGAACTAAGAGCTTTTGATGAACTTGATACTGATTCGGATGGAATGTAATTCTCCGATGAGCTAGAGATTTCAACCCAGGTCGACGACCTTGCTGAGCCAGCTAATTCTGACGGGTTAGAGACCTCTGATGAACTAAAAGCTTCTGATGAACTAGAGAGCTCAACCCAGCCCGATGACTTGGATGAGCTAGCTAATTTTGACGAGCTAGAGACCTCTGATGAACTAGAAATTTTCGAAGAACTAGAGATTTCAGACGAGCTGGAGACCTCTGATGAGCTAGAAGGTTCTGATCCACTAGACGATTCGGAAGAGCTAGAGACGTCTGACGAGCTAGAGATTTGAGTCCAGCTTGAAACCTCTCGTGAACTTGAAAACTCTGATGAGCTGGACACTATTGTTGAGCTGGAGACCTCTGATGTGCTACTGATACCATTTTCAGAAGTCGAGGTAGCTGAGGCACCATGGTCACTGTGTTCACCATTGTCAGTGCTAGAGGTTGAAGCCACACCATTGTTACCATCACCCGTAGAAGATGTACCGGTTGTAGTAGCTGCACCTTCAACACATTGGTAGTAAAATGGGTTTTGTGATTTACAGTACCACCCATCCACACATTGGGTAGGACCGTTGTAATGGCTACCGCCACAAGTCCCGTAAGCATGGAC
Source organism: Hansenula queroliae (assembly GCA_030674255.1). Classification (NCBI taxonomy): domain Eukaryota; kingdom Fungi; phylum Ascomycota; class Saccharomycetes; order Phaffomycetales; family Wickerhamomycetaceae; genus Hansenula; species Hansenula queroliae. The sequence goes on along the minus strand of JAJLXP010000007.1, from coordinate 194,320 downwards.
TAAGGACGTAGTCTTGGTAGCGTTATCAGTTGAAGATGTGGTTAAAGTGGTCTTTTGAGCTGGGGCTTGGAAACTAGGAGTTGTCTTGGTTGAAGCGGTTGAAGTGGATGGAGCTGTTGTAGTAGTTGTTCCTTCAAGACATTGGTAAAACCATGGATTTAAAGACTTACAATACCATCCATCAACACATTGAGTTGGGCCATTGTAAAGACTACCACCACATGTACCATAAGCTGAAACTAAAGAGCCAGATTTAGTAGCCACTGTTGTCGTTGTAGTAGATGAAGTTGGTACAGTAGAAGTAATAGTCGTAGCAGCATTGTCAACATTAGTTGTAGTGGTGGTTCCTTGAACACACTGATAGTACCATGGATTGTATGACTTACAATACCAACCATCAACACAGTCTGTCGGACCGTTGTAGTTGCTACCACCACAGGTACCATAAGCGGGAACCAAAGGGCCGGTTCTGGAAGAAGCGGTGATTTTTGATGTGATAGTAGCAGCATTGTTACCATTACCTGTATTAGTTGTAGCAATTGCAGTGGCTGTTCCCTGAACACATTGGTAATACCATGGATTTTGAAATTTACAATACCATCCGTCAACACATTCAGTTGGACCAGTATAAAGACTACCACCACATGTCCCATAAGCAGCGACCTTGCTTTGAGCAGCGACTGCACTTTTAGTACTCTGTGTAAGTTGAGTGAGATCGTCGATGGAGCCAGATGTGGTGAATATTGTTTTCTCGGTATCAAAAGTAAATTTCACAGTTTTCCCATTGTTACCATTCTCAGAATCTGAGGAAGTGGGAGTAGCTGAAGCGCTGTTGTTACTATTGTTAGTGGTAGAGGTAGAAGCAAGATTATTGTCACTAGCTGCAACTTCCGATGAGCTGGAGACCTCTTTAGATAATGGCAAAGAACTTGTGTACCACACAGGCACTGAGCTGGAGGGACTGTAATAGATGAAAGAGCTTTCAGCATCGGATGACAAGTGAGACGCAGTGGATGATGTGTCGGTAAATGTAGAGACACTGGAGGAAATGAAAGCCATGGAAGACGTTGAGCTGTTGAGATAACCAGAGAATGACTTTAGACTTTGGTGTGTACTTTCAGAAAGCGACTGAGAAAATGTAACAGTACTACTACCTGTCGATGGTAGAGAAGCATCGGACCCATGGGCTTCAGCGTAAGTTGATGTGAAGGTACCACTCCATGAAATAGTTGGGTTAGTGATTGGTAATAATACTGGAGTCTGAACGGCAACAGTAACCTCAGTAGCATCGTCTGGGATGGAGTAAGTCAAGGTGGAAATGCCAGTACCAGTCCATGAGGTGGTTATAGTTATAGTTGGAAGAACCGGAACTACAAGAACGACAGTGACCTCTGTGGCACCAGATGCAACTGGTTGGATGTATGTCGTGACTTCAAAACCAGTGGTTGTGTAAAACGATAAGATAGTGGTGGTTGGTAATACTAGAGTTTCGACGACGATGGCTCTGGCTTCAGTAGTGACTGATCCTGTTGACTGTGTGAGTGAAGATGTGAAGGATCCAGTCCAACTCTTAGTAATTGTTGTAGTAGGTACAACCGGTGTTTCAACCACGACAGTGACCAGGATACCGCCTGTGGAAACTGATTTCGTGGTAGTTGAGATAAATGTGCCGGACCATGGTTGAGTAATAGTGGTTATTGTTGTTGTCACTGGACAAGCAGATTTGGAAACATTGATGTATTCAGTGACCGTGCTGTCCGTACCCGTGGCAAATGATGTAGTGGAAGAGCATCCTGTGTAAATGATTGTAACAGTATGTGGAAACTCAGTTTCATCGTCATCAGATATTCCTGAAGTTCCCTTTGATTGATTGTAAGTTGAGTTTGATGAGAAGGAGTCAGTCCCACCGTTTTGACATTTAACATTTAAATCGTATGAGATATAGTATAGATTTTCAGAGAACCACAAGTTTCTGAACGTGGAGAACCAGAGATGTTTGCCCTTTGATATCTTACCAAACGTTAGCGTGGCTGTTTTGCCAAAATTTGAGTATACGATGTCTTTCTTGTTAAGCGACTTGTGAGATGTTGGAAATCTGAAGACATTGGTTTTAGAAGTGGTGTAGGCTTCTGTCAACGTGGTATTTATTGCACCAAAGGTAGCACCATCTCCACCAGTCACACTGGTGACCAATGTACCAGACTTTATACCTTTCCCACCGCACAGACCAGTTCCAGTGATGAAATATGTGAATATATCACCGTGCATTGTGTATTTGGCCATGTGATACGCATCAGAGCCGCTAGTTGGAGCAGCAAGTGAAATGGAGTTCTTTAACTTCCCATTCCAAGTGATAGTGTTGGTACCTGCTTTCCAAAACTTAGCAGCCTTAACTGATTCCAGTCTACCACCACCATCGAATAGGACATAGAGCTCCACAGTACCGGATAATGAAGAGTGTCCTGAAACATCAGTGGTTACTCGACAATTGACAATAGTGGTTAGAGCTCTACCGCCAGCTTGATCAATGTTGCAACTGGCAATTGTTTCCCCCTTAATGGTGATATCAAAATAGTTTCTGAACTCATTTCCTGTCGTCAATCTGATTTCATAAACATTTGGCATAGTCAAGGTGAAGGTATCACCAGTGGAGATCTTGGATGGATTCATCTTCCATTGTAACACAGCATGGTATAGATCGAATGGAGTATCACCATCACCATCGTGAAGCACAAGAGAATTGATCTTTGTGAAAATACCTGATACCTCTTTACCAAAGGCCTGTAGAAGGAGCAAGAAACTGAACAAAAACTGCTGAAACAGAAGTCGAAGCATCTTGTTGTTCGTAGTTTAGCGTCTAAATTTGAGGTTTGTGATGATGAGTACCATGATGATATGATTGCAATGGGAACATTGGGGAGTGTGTGCATTCTTAAATGGAGGTGATGAAGAGCTGCATGGTACGTATGAAATCTTGGGAGCCTACTACCTGGATATCCCTCTGAACTTGTTCATATTCAGCGCTATACGATGTGCTGTGAGAATTGTCTTGTACGTATTTTTTTGCTCGGTGCTTTCAGGATTTTGAGTCCGCTCTTTCATTACACCTTCAATGCACATACTTCACATCATGCACACGATGTATGTTGGCTTGTGTTTCAGTGGGCAGACTCCTATGGATTGAAACTCAATTCTTGGAGACGTATCGTATAGTAGCAGGTGTAATTTCCAGGGGTTCAAAATTCAATGAATTTTACTCTTATTCAGCTTACTTTGACAGATAATGGGAGCCGATCAAGTGTCAAAGATACTAGGATTAAAGTATACCTTGTTTCGGACCGCAGATTATAATTGCATACGTATCAAGATGCATGCCAGCTGCTTCCAACATCGCTTTCGCTTTCAAACTTTCCTGTTCGAGTAACTCGTATTGGATCTCGCATATCTAGTACCTTCCCCGGCTGATCAATCAACTACTAAAGATCAAGAGATAATACTCAAAGCGGACACCATAGTACAGATTGCTTTGCTTTGCGTATCTAATGAAAGATTGCAGGGCTTAAAAACTTTCAATTAACCGGTACCGTTTCTTCCTTTTGGCTAGCTAGTATGCAAATTGTCAGACTATTAAGCTGTCAATTTCACAGAACTATGCAAATCTCACCAACTCACCCATAGCTTTTAGATTGTGTACAAACGTTGCGAGCTATTGTGATTGATGGAAGCTCGACGGAATCCAGCTCATAGGTCGTGCCAAACGTATGACCAAGAGCTATTTAATGACAAGCTCTAAGATTATTTTCTACGTCTGGTAAACTTACCAAGGGAGCTCGTTATAAAGCACTAGAATGTCACGCAAATATGCGTCGAGATTATCACAGGTACTTGAAGTGTGATATATGTTGTATGTTATATGGTATACCAATGGGGACGTAATCACTGATCTTTATTCGTGTATAGAATCTGCTAGATCTTTCTTTTGTTTCATGACTATACCATAATTGATCAGCATTCAAGAACAAGGATATGCATTCGTATATATATCAGTGCATTCAATTTAATACCTAGCCGATCCATGGCTCGCTCCGGTAGTATAATTTTTAAGAAGCTCTTGGATATATCGTCTTGTATGATCATTTTATATATGTACAACACCGTTGATGAGATGAGTTGATGGATTTCGTAGAGCTTAAATAGCGGGCTAGTGGCGCTAATATAGTTATTGATTACTCTTCACCTTGTTACTCTCTGGGTTAAAGGGTTGAGTTTAGTACTTTTCGGTGTTCGCCATACAAGGTTAGTTGATCTACAATATGTACTAACGTCCCAGGCTCCAGCTTCCTAGGCAACCGTTACATACCCACATACATCAGCTGGCATGTGTAGTGCCTGCTAGTGCAGTGGGCGTTTGAATTTTGCAACTGCTTGTCCGAACTTCGAAGTTCGGTCTATCATTTGTTTCGTTGGTTCCACTGCTACAACACGTATACGTAGACACTAGACTGATCACGATGAAACTTTTTCCTTGTGAAGCAATTCAGACTCTACTGGGTCAACCTAGTTCTGTGAGCAATGTTAGGGGAACTAGGGATCTGTTATCCAACAGCCTCAGCCATATAAGAACCGTGAGCAAAGCTTGACTAGGATTTGCTATACAGAACCTTTTAGTAGCTACTTGGAAGGACTCTTCAAGATACTTGATTGACCACTCATCTTTCTCATATGTATAGTCCTAAAGTATTAAGCTATATAGTCAATCAACCAGACGTTCACTTTAACGGATCTATCTAACATACAGCACTCTACTCCTTCGAACAAAAAACCGGAACATATGTATATTCATTCTTGACTATGATGATCAGTTGTATAGTATCTGCTCCTGCTTCAAACAGTACATATTATACTATAACAATCATTGACCATCTCAATCAATCTTATGTGCATATAGAAATCAAATAATAAACCCATTGTATCACTCTGGGATGTGCTTCTTTGGTTCTATAAGGGCTTCAAAGGCAAAAAGACTAATGAGACAACTTGGGTTCATGTACCTTGGTAATACAAAAGGCTGGATGACCAGGATTGTCTTTACCAGATCAGATTCAATAAATGATCATCCTAGGATCGTAGAGAATTCTTTCATCGAGATTTTAAAACAGCTGTAGCTTGCTTCGCGAAACTGCCACCGGTTCATTTCGAATTCGGCCGAGACACTACTAGGTAATAACCATTGTATGCTCATCATTCATTGTACTTGGTGTCTTTTTTTGTATATAATAGAATGTGTTTTAATCCATCACTAGCGGCGGAATATTCTGCTGCAACAACGATGACAAATGCTCAATGATCCGCTGATTATAATTGGCAGACTGGACACTCTGCAATATCCCAAAGCATTGGATCAAACTTCTCTTCTCGGAGTCTTTAACATCTTGCATATTTAGCTCACTATCGAAATACGGTATCACAACATAATCTCTAAAAGCTGAGAGTATCAATTTCCTCGTGGATAACGCTGTGGGTATCTCTGAGAAGTCACTCCAGTATTCCCTTGGGTTCTTAACCGCAGTGCCGATCCCTTCAAATTCTAGTTGCAAGGGAAGGAAAATGGCTAATAGGTAGTGATATATGTTTGCAAAGAAATATTCCCATGCGAATGCTAATCTATGGAATGATGAGCCCTCAGTGAAGTTCTCATTGAAAGCCATTTCATTCTCCATGATACTTAATCCAGTGCGCAAGAATTCCAAAACTTCACTGATAAGAGACGTTGCACTGGTCTTATTCTCGATCCGTAGTCTTAAAAACACTTCAAACATCTTGTTTAGATCCTCCACTGGGGTTTTCAATTTCAATGTATTTTGCTTATCAGTCTTGAATAGTGGTACAATTGATGATGTCAATGTCGACCAAAGATTATCCGCAATTTGGTCCTTATCATCAAACCCCAGACTTTTCAAGTTCGTATCCGATGTGACATGTTTCAGACCATCATTATCAATTATTGAGGAAGGATCAAACGAGTACAGTGTACTCCCTGAATCGGCAACTTTTGAGTTTGATGAAGATGATGATAACCCATGATGTGAATTGATCTTCAGGAAATTGTGATGGGAATGAAGATGATGGTGTGGAGAATCAGGGTCTCTACTCTTCTTGAGCTCTTTCGTCTTGTTACGAGCAAATTGTTTGGCTCTGTTGAATGCGTTATCGAATTTGGCTGATGTTGGTGATATGACACTACTCGAGGTTGGTTCTGTAGTTGCAGCACTTGCAGCGGAATTGTTCACGGAGTTGAAGCCAACATTGGACAGTGTATGCGTAATAGAGTGTACCGTGGAGGAGGAATTGTTTCTGTGTAGATAGGATAACGTAGAGCTGGATGCCCCTGTATTAGTATGTGGTCTGTGTAACTGTGGTTGTGGTTGTGGTTGTGATTGTGTCCGGTCATCGTCCACTGCTGGTGTCGATCCACCACCAGCCCTCGTATGCGTGAACGTGATGTTGTTCGTCAGCGTCGACGTGCTTCTCTTCCTGCTACTGCCGTAGTCATCAGCCATTGTCCTGCTTTGCTCCTGTTGGTTCATCACCAGAGCTTGATCCGCTAACAGTAATGATTTCACATAGGTTTTCAAATCGCGAAATATAATCATTATAGCTTTTGGTGTACAAATTTAGTACAACTTGATCAGCTGAAAGGACATCAATATTTGTCCTAAGGACAATGCTAGAGGCTCCTATGCGTACTTATGAGCCATGTGGACTACTGTGATTTGTCCCTTGGCCATGGCTAAATACTTATTTTTAAAAAGTACGCAGAGATTGATCGGGTATCTATATCTAAATATTGTACCATTCAGATATTGTATTATGGCTCATTACTTCTACTACTCCTTTGCTCGGTATTTGTGGATACCAGCTGAATGTTCCTTTCCAATTCAAATCACAAAGTGCCAGGCTCAGTCCATGAAGAATAGACCACTTATCCGAATAGCCCACACCGGTATAATTTATATCCTACAATCCTACAAGTACTAGTTATCACCATCGCCACAAACCATACCCCAGGTCTCTTGTCTAGATCCACACTAAATTCTATGGGAAATGGGTTCCGTTAATCTTAATCCCACGTACCCCTAAAGTGACGGTGGTAATTACGGGTGCTCCGTTATATATGGCGTGATCGTATATAGGCTATTACAAAGGGCAACTATTGTCCTAAGGATAATCGGGTGTGTTGGGTAGATACACGTTAGACAATAAGAGTCTAATAAGGCCAATTAGGGATTACTTGCGCTCCCTTAATCACTATATAAACTACACCCTTTCCACCAATTTCGCTTTCAAGTTGTTAGTACTCTCAACATCTATAAGTGAATATAGTACAACATGTCAGAAACAATTGGATTTATCGGTGCAGGCCAAATCGGCTTGGGAATTGCTCATCTTGCCATTGAATTGGGAGGCTATAATGTGGTGATCAGTAACAGTAGAGGACCAGAGACTCTTAAACCTGCGGTTGAATTCTTGGGATCAAAGGCAAAAGCATCCACTGCTAAAGAAATCGCTGCCAATCCAAATATCAAGATCGTTGTGATCTCTATCCCATTGAAATCAGTTGTCACTTTACTTCCAACTTTGGACTTGAAAGACAAGTATATCATCGATACAACAAATTATTATCCTGACAGAGATGGTCATATCAAAGAATTGGATGATGGGTCCTTGACCACTAGTCAATACGTTAACAAGTTGTTGGACAAGTCAAACCATTTGATTAAAGCTTTCAACAATATAGATGCTATCCATCTAAGATCCACTGCGACTGCAAGCACTGTCAATCAAACAACATTACCAATTGCAGGTGAGGATCAGAAAACCGTTTTCGAAGTGGCAACTTTCATTGAATCAATTGGGTTTGCCACATACTATGTGGGTAAATTGAAAGAAAGTTGGAAATTTGAACCTGGTACTCCAGCTTATACTACTCCTTACATCCCTGTCTTACCAAAAGAGATTGCAAATGATAAAGAGGCGCAGATCAAATTTTACAAAGAGACAGTGCCAGAGCCTATCTCTAAGGATGACTTGAAAGAATTGATTCATGAAACGAAGAAACAAACTACTCATGGTGGTTCACTTAAAGACGCTCAGGGCTTTGCATTGGTTGATATCTTATTGGAATATTACAAGGAGGCTGCAAAGGAAAAGGCCAACAATTCAACTTTTGTCTTTTAAGAACTAAGTAATTATCAACTCGGTATACGTGGTTTCAATCTCGAAATGCTTATGATGTATTGTCTGTGAAGTATATGTGTAGTAATTCGACTTCTTACTTGTCCTGAACAATTGGGCTTTTGAAGGTATACCATATATGATCAGCTTTTACGCTAGCCTATAATTTGCGTGATCTACTGCTTCAAGTTGACTATGATTGCAAACTTCACTATTGTTTGGATAGGCTAAAGCTCAAAGGGTATTCAACTTTTTCTGTGTCTCGGGGTGTATCGGATGCTTAAAGTAAGCCCCGAAAATCCCGAAGTCTGGAGTCTCGTTTGTTAGATCCCTGAACATCGAAGAGCATTATACAATGTCCAGTAATCATAATTAATAGGGCACGGTGCATTTAGGGCTACAGTCTATTATTATCTCATAACCATGACAAATCTTCATTAAAAAACTGCACCCTCACAAACAAACAACCTTTCCTGATATTTGCGACACCAATTCACTATACTTTTAGCACTATTAACCAATACTTCCCTCTTTGTAATACTCCCCGTAAGTAAATAGACTTCATAATTTGGTGTGACCCATCCTAGACCTGCCACTGAACTGTTTCGTTTACCCTCATTATCCCATTTGATGAATGAAACACTAATTTTGGCATTTCTATCCACACTTGAGTATAGTTTGAGATAATATTTTTGTAACACAGTGACATTTGTAGTTGTAGGCATGACGTATTGTAAATGTCTTTTGGACTTATAGATGAAATGATAGATCAATGGTGCAGGAATATCCACTGTCGATACCCCACGCGATATGGATTCATTAATATGCTTCAAAATTTGATACTTCCTGAGTTCATCGATGATCTTCTTTGAGGTTTCGCTCATTTCAAAGAAACAATTCTTATCGGCACTTATCAATATGAGTGCAACTGAATCAACAAATTTCAAGAAAGTGTGAAGAAACCCATTAGGATTGAATTTTGGTAAACAGATTGGTAACCACAGTTCTTCATCTTCTGAGTAGTTCTTAGCTTGGTTGAACACAATGGAGAATAGGATTTGTAAATCCGTTGTATGCAAAGTATGACTTTTAGGTCTTAGGACGTTGATTAATTTCCCACCAGGGGCGACTAACATCCCATATAAGACGTTTTTACTTCTCTTGCTTATCAATATACTCCTTATTTTTTCTCTTATAGTTTTCTTTAATTTAATACTTTGTAATGCACCGACCAAGATACCAGGATTGAAATCAATAATTTCTTTTGTCAACAGGTTTAACCCTGAAAGGTCTGCTCTGCCCAAATGTTTTCTTAGATCAAAACCTTCTTTGTTTTCAAACGATCTAGTAATGTGTACTTTGCTCAAAGCTGATAGTAAAAAGCTGTAAAGTAAATCTAATTGATTCATTAGATCAGATTCCGATTCTCCAATTTTAGAAACGGCAAGCAATATGATAGGTGATTGATTCAACACTGTGAATCGTGTCCCTTTAGACACAAATGATTTCAATTGTGACCCTGAGACTTGGAATGAACTCACAATTGTCTGTATGATCCCATTATAATTGATGAACTCATCATCATTATGATCCAGATCGCTGCTCATAGAATAGATCGGTTTCCCAGCAGCAGAAAGGATGAAAAACTGCTTGGCGCCTTTCAAGTTGGCTTCCTCTTCTTCATGATGCTCGAAGCTAGCAGGCACCATGGTAGATGAAGGCCTGCTTATCATATCACCCAGCGTGTTAGCCAATTGATCATCATCGCTGTAAACCGTCAAAGTGGGTGTTGTTCTGATTGTGGAGGCGTCGTTTAACTGTTCATGGCCATAATTGCTGTTTGCATCGTAGAAGTTTAGCGTTTTATAGTATCTATCCGTGTCCAAATAGCTTTCCTCCTGGCCCACATTCTCTATGGAGATCTCTGTTGTCGGTTGTGCCTGTAACTCTGATAGTCTCAGAGCTGATTTGCTCTGGCCCACTGTGATCTGAGATAGAGACGGTTTCTTCTTCGGTCTAGGCGGCCGTGGCGGTCTCAGTCCCTGTTCTGGTATGTAGTCGCTAGCGATCGACAGTCTCTCATCATCCATCTTTGCCTCTGAGTCTCTCTCTCTAATCCTGTTTGCTGTAGTAGTCTGAATTCCCATTGTTTTGGTGGTCTTTTGACGCTAAATTGTTTATCATTGTGGATTACGTCAGCTATGAACCTTCTTCACCGGGTAACCTCATCTCTCTGATTACGTAAGCACATACTAACCTTAAAAAAAATTTAATTTATATGCATACAAAAGATCCATATACATTTGGCACTGATCAGTGGAGTTGTCGCTTGTTGAATACAGAAGAATACAGAAGATGAGCACTGAAAACAATAAGCAAGACGCTGTTGCTAATGCTGCCGAGCATTTGGACTTGAAGACATTGTTTGTCCGTTCCATACCGTTTGAAGCTACCTCAGAACAGTTATCAGATTTCTTTTCTCAGTTCTGTCCTGTGAAGCACGCTGTTGTCGTCACAGATGCTGAAAAGAACTCGAGAGGGTTCGGGTTTGTCAGTTTCTCCTTGGATGATGATACCAAAACCGCATTGGAACAATCCAGAAAGAATAAATTCATGGGTCGTTTACTAAGAGTTGATATTGCCAAAAGAAGAGATCGTAAAGAGAAAGATGTTTCAAATGTTAAACCTGAAAAACAAGCTATCGAAAAGAGAAAAGCCCGTTTAATTATTCGTAACTTACCATGGTCCGTACGTGACCCAGAACAATTGAAGAAACTATTCCAAAAATACGGTGCCGTTACAGATGCTATCATTCCAAGAAAGCAAGGTGGTAGAATGAGTGGGTTCGGGTTTGTTACCATGAAGAAGAATATCAGTGCTGAAAATGCTATCAAGGGGTCCCAGGGTTTGAAGATCGATGGTAGAGAAGTCGCTGTTGATTATGCTATTGAAAAATCTAAATGGGAAGCTTATAAACAAGAGAACGAAGATGAAGAAGAAAGTGATGAAGAAAGTGGTGAAGAAAGCGATGAAGACACAGACTCGAAAGATAAAGAAAATGAAGAAAGTGATGAAGCCTTAGAAGATGAAGACTCTGAAGATGCAGATGTTGCTGAAGACGATGGTGAAGAAAGTGATCTTGATCTAAATAGTGATGAAGAAGTCGAAGGTGAAGATGATGAAGAAGAAAAGGAAGAAGAAGTTAAACCAAAGAAAAACAGGCAAGATCAATTCAGTATCTTTGTGCGTAACTTACCATATGATGCTGATGAAGATTCATTGAAGGAACATTTTGAAAAATTCGGTCCAGTCAGATATGCCCTACCTGTCATTGATAGAGAAACCGGGTTGGCTAAAGGTACTGCTTTCGTTGCTTTCAAGCAAGAAGTCACATACACTGAATGTTTGAGTAATGCTCCAGATGCTTCTTCCACATCTATTTTGATCTCAGATGATGTTTCACCATTATACGTTTACCAAGGTCGTATCCTTTCCATAACGCCAACTGTCTCAAGAGAATCAGCCTCCTTTTTAGCTGAGAAGAATGCTCAAAAGAGAAGTGAAAACTTTGGTAAGGCACCAGGTGAGAAGGATAGACGTAACTTATACTTGTTGAACGAAGGTAGAATCACTGAAAACTCCAAATTGGCATCCGTCGTCTCTAAAACTGATTTAGAATTGAGAGAAAAATCTTATAAATTAAGAGTCCAGCAATTAAACAAGAACCCAGCATTACATTTGTCATTGACCAGATTGGCTATCAGAAATTTACCAAGAGCTATGAACGCTAAAGCTATGAAAGCCCTAGGTCGTAAGGCCGTTGTGCAATTTGCTACTGAAGTGAAAGAAGGGAAAAGACAACCTTTGAGTAAAGAAGAAATTTCTAGATCCACCAAGGCCAAGGCTAAATTGGATGAAGATGCTGAAAACGAGAGTAAGAAATCTAAGAAGCAAGGTGTTGTTAAACAAGCTAAAGTTATCATGGAAGTTAAAGGGTCAGGTGACCAAGGTCGTAGTAGAGGTTATGGTTTCCTTGAATTCAGAGATCACAAGACTGCATTAATGGGTCTTAGATGGTTAAATGCTCATTTCGTCAGTGCTGAAGAGATAATGGAAGGTTTAACAGAAGAAGAACAAAAGAACTTGAAATTAGATCCTGCTAAGAAGAGACAATTGATTGTGGAATTCGCTGTGGAACATGCTAATGTCGTTAAGAGAAGACAAGAAAGAACTTACCTTGCAAGAAAGACCGCTCCAGGTTACAAGAGAAAGAGAGAAGATGGTGCAGATGAAGGTGAACAACCACAACAACAAGATGATGATAGAAGGGGTGCTAAGAGATTTAAAAATGGTGATGGTGATAAGAAGAACAAGAGAAAGACTTATAAAAAGGGTAATATGAACAAAGGTGGTCAAGGTGCTGCTAGTAAACCAGCTGAAGCTAAACCAAAATCAGGATTGGATGATGAAACTAAGAAATTGATCGGTATGAAGCGTAAGAGAAGACAACAAAAGGGTAAATAAGCATTTTCAATTAATTTCATTTATTTATCAGTATACAAGATCGTGCATATATACATAGTTTTAAAGGACATCGTTTTACGTAAAATTTCCAAGAACTGAACGTAGTATACCCTTTAATGATTTCTTGGTGCCTTCTTCGTCAAGGCCATCGTGTTTTCAACCCAACCTTCAGCACCTCCTTCCATCACTAGGACATCATAAACTGATTTCGAATGGGTTTGATTAGTTTTGGAATACCCAATCAAAGCGGCGTTTCTCGTGCTTGGGATTCTTAGCATTTCTCTTTCAACGTTCCAGCCAACGTCTCTGGCCAAGTCTTCAACATGGTCCACTAATGCGGCATAGGTAGAGGCACCAAATGAGCTCTTATCACTAGCGCCAGTGGATGTGTCCTTACGTGCAGGTTGTTTCTTGGAAGGATATCTCACACGGGCACCGGATAAAGCATGGGAACAACATGGGATAACTAAGAATGGGTATCCTAATAATGGGATCCAACATGTTAACTCATCAGAATGGTTACCAATGATAAAAGTGTTCTTTGGGAATTGTGCAGTGTTGACATTTGGGCTTTGTAACAATGAAGCAGATGAGAAATATGCGACAACTGGGACATCAGCACCAACGACTTCTTTCATGAATTTCCCACTGTTATTTATTGGGATTTGAAAGACTCTGCCATTATCACTTAAATGTGGTGCTAATTGCTTCACAGCAGGATGTGGTCTTAATAGGACGGATGGTATGATGACTTGTTCTTTCAGTTTGGATTGGACTTCTTCAGGGTATATTTTCCAACTCTTTCTGGCTCTAGCGTCAATACCTATCCCTTTGTAACCTTCTGATATTAGGATATGTACTAATAACCCGTTCCCACAACCCAGGTCACGGAACTCAAATTCGGTCTTGTCTTTATAGATCTTGGACCAGAGTTCAATTAAGAATGCTGCAATGGCGATATCTTCAAAAACGTGTTTTCTTGGATCAGTCGATTCAACCCAATTATCCACGATAGGTTTTGAATATTTCTTCTTTAATGCAATGTAACGATCTTGAAATGAGACTTTGGAAACGACTTGGTCATGTTTAACTCTTTTCTGGTACCCTTGCATCACACCTGTAGAGTGCTTCTTGGCGGTTTGTAATAGTCTAAAAGCGATTCTTATATTTCTATCACTTGGGTCCAACTCTTGAAAAGCCTTGATGCTTTGCTCATCGGAGTAATTGAAAGGTAAGTAGTGGATAGACAGCTTGTTATCCTTGAATAGGATCCCCACGGCTTGCACTTCGGGTAGATAGAATGGGCAGTCTGTTGCAGAGTCGATATGAGGATTATAGACGATCAATGTAGACTCATCATACGAGTCATTTTCTTTTATACCCAACACTAAACATGTTTGGTTTATTATCACGTCTTTAAAAGGGTTTCTTGGAACAACTCTTCTAACGATTTCCACTTTTGGTCTATGATCTAGCTCTATTGGCAACTTTCTCAAGTCTATATCGTCCAAGTTCTTTTCCAATATCACATCATCTTTAGAACTAGTTGGGATATCTGGTTTCTGATCGGCCAGTTCGCTCTTGAAATGGGTAACTTTAGGCTCCGTGGACTCTTCAGTATATTCGTACTTGTTCTCCACCAGTATATCAGCCCTGAGGATCACCGTAGAGTTGATATTTGGCTGTCTGATCAAGTTTTCCATCGCAGTCTCAAAGTTACCACTCTTGAACTCGACCGGAGCCTCGAACATGCCCACCCACTGGGCCCCAAGAACCGATCTTTTTTCTCTGATGTTTGGCACGTCCGCCACTTTCTTCACAGTCTCAGTCGTCATCTTCAGCAGCTGATCTTTCCCTGTTAATAGCTGGTGATTTTAGTAGATTTCACCATACAAAATTTATTTCACCTCTATATTTATTTTTCACGCTTTTGCCGGTGTTGGCCCAGAACCAAAAAACATCTGTTCACAAAATAAAGAAAACGAGGCTAAATTGTTAGTAAAACAACTGATAATAAAACAGTGTGCTAAACTATACTAAAATTCCACGGAAGACGGTACGGTGCCAATTTGTGCTGATTGCTTGACTGCTGCTCTTTGGAATCCCTTTTGAACTGGTGAAAATGGCTGGACAGGCGTCTCAGTAAGTTAATTTGAATGGCTATCGGATGATACACTACTAACACATTGATAACCCAGATTCCAACAGTGAGTTACGAGAGATCTCTATAGAGATTGTGAGTTTGTTTACTAACTATTTGCTTCGCAGACTCGAGAAGTTGGGTGAAGGTACATATGCGACCGTTTACAAAGGACGTAACAGAACTACGGGGACATTGGTGGCTTTGAAAGAGATCAACTTGGACTCTGAAGAAGGGACCCCTTCCACTGCTATCCGTGAAATCTCCTTGATGAAGGACTTGAAGCATCACAATATCGTGAACTTGTACGATGTGATCCATACCGAGAACAAATTGACATTGGTGTTTGAGTATCTCGATAGAGATTTGAAGAAATACATGGATATGCATGGGAATAACGGTGCCTTGGACCCTCATACGGTGAAATCATTCATGTATCAACTATTGAAAGGGATCGACTTCTGTCATCAGAATAGAGTGTTGCACAGAGATTTGAAACCTCAAAATTTATTGACCAATTCGAAAGGTGAATTGAAAATTGGTGATTTTGGTCTTGCTAGAGCTTTTGGTATCCCAGTGAACACTTTCTCCAGTGAAGTTGTTACATTATGGTATAGAGCTCCAGATGTTCTTATGGGCTCAAGAAACTATTCCACTTCGATTGATATGTGGTCTGCGGGGTGTATTCTCGCGGAGATGTTTGTTGGAAGACCTTTATTCCCAGGTGGGTCCAATGAGGACCAATTGATGAAGATTTTCAGATTGATGGGTACTCCTAACGAGAGAACATGGCCTGGTGTTTCACAATTACCAAACTATAGACCAAATTTCAACATGTGTGTCCCACAAGATTTGGGGACAATCATCCCAAATATTGATCCATTGGCATTGAATTTGCTAAACAGTTTACTCCAGATGAGACCAGAGAGTAGAATTTCTGCTGCCCAGGCTTTACAACATCCTTGGTTTGCCGAGTATAATAACAACCATATGAATAATGTTCAATTGTTGGAGCCAATAAACCAAGAATATCATTCACCTGTGCAACAAGTACAACAACAGCAACAACATTTACCACAACATAATCAAGTCCCACCTCAACAGATCCCACAAGGTCAATACTCTCAACAACAACAGCAACCACAGCAACAACAATACTATTGAGTTTCGGCTGTACGTGTCTACTTTTTCAATTCTAAACTACAACTCCTTTTTCCTTAATCATAGTATATAGATTAATTACCTATACTTTGTTATCTTTCCTTTTATAAACCTCATTATTTCGTAAAATTCATTCACTAACTCATTCTTATCACATATTGGACAATCTCCCCAAGACAGAGTGACTAGGTATCCCACCATTAAGCTCTAACAATCTCAAATGTTCCATATTCTGTTCGCCATATATAAAGACCCATAATTCATCATCGTTCAAATGGTCCTGTGCCAAATTATCAATCATCCATTGGGCATACTCCATATTGTTTGTCCTTAGTGCAGCGATCAAGAGTGGGACAATACCTGAGTCTGGGATGACTGAACAAGTTTTGAAAAACTCTAATGAATCTAGGGAAACATCATCATATTGCATAATGTTTGTGAATATTAATTCATGATTAACAAATTTCAGTCCTCTATCGTGTAGTAGTTTGATGGTTTCTAGTTTCTCAGTGTTGAAAGGTCCGTGATAATAACGTTCAGGGAAATCGTGTACCTCATCGGATTCTGGTGCGTCTTCTAATTCAGCAGCAACATCGTCAACGTTATTGATATTATGGAAGTTCTCATCAGCTATCCTGGCTAATTCTTGATTGATCTCCTCTTCAGTACTCTCAGCTCTTCGCATTGTCTCTAGTAATTTTTGATTTAGTTTGTCATAGTGTAGTATCAATCGGTTTTTAGATTCTGTCACTATAGCAGGCATTGGTAACACTGTATCAAATTGCACCTTCCGTAGTAAATCGATAGTGACAAATCTGTACTTGAGTATTTCTTTGTTCAACGCATACCTTGTATTGTGTTTGAGCACAGATGATGACGATGAAGAAGAAGTTTTAATTCCAATATCCATGTCCACTATAGCATTCTGCAGTATGGCACATTTCAACGATGTAGATGGGTATAACTGATGATGTATGGACTTGCATACAAATGGGAACTGTAAGTTATCTGAGAATATGAATATTTCATGGATGATCTCCGTTGGGAGTCTCTCCAATATGGATAGATGTTTCGTAACCTTCTTTGAAGATTTGGGTGTCTTTGTCACAATGGGTTTCCGCTCAATTTTTGGTTCCAACTTGATGCGTTTCACTGGAGGAGTCTTTGCCCTTTTCGCAGGTGCTGGACTCGATCTCTTCACTCTTTTCCCTGGATTCAAGAACCCCATACTGCCAAACTTCCCACCAAAGCTCACGCGTCTTTCTTTCTTTCTTTCTTTCTCGTGTGCAATATTTCACATGAATTATGCGTGCGCCATAAATTTTCAGGTGCCAAGATATTGGCACTCCAAGATTTGGCAGAAAGCGTATAAAGTCGGTGGAATTTCCCAATTAAATTAGTGTATTAAAATATTAAAAAATGCAAAAGATCTATAGTCTATAAATAATCGTTGTAAGTAAAATCACATTCAAGCAGCACTTTCTGTGCTCTCTCTTTTAACCCCTCTGAGTCTCTCACCAAAATGAATCAATAAATAAAGACACCCTAAACCGGTCCATAGGAAACCTGCAGAGATGGTACAAGTCCAGCCGATACCAATGTGATTCACTTGCACTAGCACGGTACCACTTGCAATTGCAGCAGCGATGAATCTAATGGCGTAGTTCCCAGAGATGGCATCACCTTTCAAATGAGGCATGGAATCAACACAATATGAGTTAACACTTGGGAAGCAAACAGTTTGACCAAACCCACCGATAAACATCATGATGATTGGGACTGCCATACCACCTTTTTCCTTTTCCAAAACCCATCCATAAATCAAGATCGAAGCTGGAACTAGGATACCATATGCCAATGGCATTGAACGTAATCTATCCTCTGGAATTCTTTCACCTCTCAATTTCTTATATTTCTTGACATGATAATCAGCCCATCTCCCACCAAAGAAAGACCCAACAAGGTACCCTGCACCTGGTGCCAAATAGAAAAGACCACCATACACAGGGTCAGTCAAATGGAATCTTGGATCCATAACGTATCTGATTGGAGTCAATAGGATGTACATGTTGTAGTGTAATGAGCAACTAATGAGACCTGCAAGAATCAGATTCTTGTATTTAAATGCCAAAATGACTCTTAATGGGTTATAGTTGACCCAATAAACAGGTTTCCCGGTTTCTTTTCTCAACTCTACCACGGCAATGGTTCTACCAGTTTCAGGTAGGAAACAAATAGACAAGATCAAATCAAAAGCTGCAAGACCCAACTGGATCCAAAAGATGACTCTCCAACTTGTATATGTAACACAGACACCACCAAGCACAGGACCAATAATAGGACCTAACTGACTCCCGGATAAGGTCCATGCATTCCCAGTACCTCTTTCTTCAGGCTTATAGATATCACCAATAATCGTAGCACCAACAGAGAAGAATGGTGTCCCAAACAGGGCAGACATGGCTCTAAACACAAAGAACATTGCCAAATTCTGTGACACTGCAGTGAGTATAGATGCAAGACAGAAAAGGGAAAGACATAGGATGAATGTCAATCTTCTCCCATACAAGTAACCGAATGGACCCAAAAGGCAAGGTGATAATGCCATGACTAGACAATAAATGGCATTAGAGATATTGATCACTTCACCAGTTGTGTTGAATCTTTCAGCAATGACAGAGACGGCAGGTAATAATGCCATGGAACTAATAGGCGAAAGGAAACATGATAATGCCACGATAAACACGAATAACTTCTTCTTGGCTGGTGAGTATCTCGAATACCACTCCTCGTCATCGTCGTCCTGTACGGTCTCTTGTTTTTCGTTCGTTATGCTATGATGATCCTCGTCGTCTGTGTGTAGTACGACTGGTTGTGTGCTCTCTTGAGCATCAGAGTGTTTTTGGGCCTTGGCCTCTATTATTGTGCTATTGTTATCACTCATAGTATTCTAATGAATCTGTGTTTTCCATATGGAACGTTGGCCCTCATTGTACTTGAGATCGTATCTGGAATTAAAAAGGGATCCTGTGCAGTACTTATATCCCAGTTACTCATAACTCATCATTATGACACCAGAAAGCTGAAAAGTTCTTTCCTCGAGATCTCCGGCTGCATGTTTCCGAAGCGCAGCGTATACCTTTTAAAACTCATCACATGAGCTTTTTTGGAAGGGCAGCTGGTGACAGATGTGGACAGTCGTGTCAGACGATCTGACAAGGTGGAAAAGCATCGATATCTGGGTGCTCTTTGTAGGGTACAGTGCTTAAAGGTCTTTCTGTTGGTTCTTTTCACTGGTGCAATAAAGCTCCGAGTCTCAAACTGTGGCATTGTAGATCCATCAATCCATTCAAAGACTCAACACTTAGTACTACAAACCACCAGATTTCTGTCATATGCGAAGATATATTTATACTAAACAACAAGAATTACAGGTTTTGAAATTGAAATTACCCCGTTAATAAAAAAAGATCCATTTTTAAAAGAAGACTTTACATCATGTCTCTTTCCAAGAGTGTTTGTACTTTGCTTAAAATTTGGTTAAAGCAGTTTTGGCAACTTAAGATAAAGATGGGAAGTTGGCTTCATCGTTGATAGATGGGGCAGCAGCTTGCTTTGGAGCTCTGGTGTTCTTGTTACCTCTTGAACCTCTGGTGTTGTTACCTCTTGGACCTCTGGTGGAGTTACCTCTTGGGCCTCTGGTGGAAGCTTGTGGTCTTGGTTCTTCGTCAGCAAAAGTAGCAGTGAAGTCAAAGAAGTTCTTGGTCTTCAAAGTCTTGGATTTCAAGTTCTTGGTCTTGGTGGCAGCAATGAATTCTTCTTCTTGCTTGACAATGACTTCGTCATCTTCAGCAGCGGCAACTTGTCTGGTGGCTCTGGTAGCGTTGACGGTGGAAGCAGCTTCCTTTTCAGCTAAGAAGTCGTTCAAGGATTTCTTGGCTGGTTTGTCTTCTTCAGCTTCCTTCAATTCTTCAGCAGCATCTTGGGCACCTTCAACTTCGTTGGCCAATTCTTCTTCACCATCGGCGGTCCAGCCAGCTTGTTTGATCTTCTTTTCAGAATCAGTCTTACCAGATCTGGAGTGACGGTCGAATTTACCACCTTTAGCTGGCTTCTTGGAAGCAGCTTTTGGTTCTTCAACACCTTTAGCCTTGTTGGCAGCTCTACCGGCCTTACCGTCTTTGAAAGCGGCTTCGTTACCGGTTGGTTGAGGACGGTTCTTGTTAGCACGGTCCTTGTTGGCGGAAGCTGGAGCAGCATCGGTCTTCTTGGAAGAGGTGGTCTTCTTCACAACTTCTCTTGGGGCCTTGAATGGAACTTCACCATCTTCAACGTCGTTACCTAAAATGTCAAATGGGTTCTATAATTGAAGCGGTTAGTAAAACAATTCCTCAAATACACATTCAAAACACAGAGTAGCCACACGGTCCTGTACCAAAGACATCTAGATCTCTATGATCTCTGTCTTCTTCTTCCAACCATCTCGTTTCCTATTTGCGGTCGAGATTCTAGAACTAGAACTCCAGTTTTCCATCACACCAGGTGGGCCTCCCCACCCCCTGAACCCACTCATCTAACCACATTAACAGAGTCTCCAGGCACAGGATCGGTACTTCTCCCTCTAATTCACCAAACATACACTCATTTTGTTCTGTAGTTGATATATATATAATCCGCTTTCTCAGTGTAAAACAGGCAATTCTTCGATTTTCAATTTTCACTTTCACAAAGAGTCGTCGAAAAAAAATACAAATTTTTCAGCTGCGCATAAATTTGAGCACGGGCACCCGCGTAAAAATGGGCACTAACATTACTACGCCTATAAAAGGCTATTATTACACACAAGGCCTTTAGAAAGATCAATTGTAATTCAATTATTATTATTTGTTTCTTAATATACAGTGGTGGTTGGTTAACGATTGTTATTGTTGTTCCTGCTCTGGCTCCTCAGGTTCTTGCGCTCTCTCGTCGTTGATGTAGACGTCACCGATTCTAGAGAAGAAGCCCTTAATAGCAGTACGCAATTCCGTTGGAACGCTCTTGTCAAGAATATTCAACACTAGATCGTAGATATGTGGACAATGCTTGACGAAATCATTCTCTTCCAATTCATAGTAGCCTTGTAAAATCTCCACAACGACTGGTCTCCAGGTGGAAACGTTTCTTTGTTGTGTGCTATCATCCAATGAAACATATCTCTCCACAATGGATACACACATTGGAATCAAACTGGAACTGATGGCATCTTTTTGCTTTTGAGTAATCTTTTGATCATCGTTGTATAGTTTGAATGTAACGTTAATGTAAACTGCTGAGGATGAAGATTCTTGTTTCAACAAGTTTGGTAACTTGTCAATCACTCCACTATGCCATAGTCTAACTCTCAAATTATAATCATCATTGAACTTTCTGGCAAATCTAAATGATTTCTCCAATAGGCTAGACACTCTGACCAATGATTCATAAGGGATCAACTCATAAAATTGTTCATCTTCAAACAATTCGCTTAATGTTTCAATCATCAACAATTGTAATATACATTTAACAACAATAGCGTTCTTGTTCTTATTCTTGCGTAATACCTCCTCGGCACTTTGAGATCTACTGATAGGTTTTGGAGCATGAGCTTCACCATCGGCAGATTCAACAGATCCATTGACGCCCTCGTCGTTGACTGATTGTTGTTGTTGTTGCTGTTCTTGTCTCAAAGGATCAGCTTCAAATAGTTCAATAGCGGTGGTCAATTCAAACAATTTCTCAAAAGATTCAGTAACCTTGTCCCAGTGTTCTTGAGTGAAACGGTCCATGTTTTGAGTTATCAATTGTTGGAAACATGATCTACCGATTCTGGCAATTGTATCGTTTTCTTGGCAGATACATGAGATCAGCAATTCCAAGTAACCATCCAACATTCTGCTCAATTGCTCAAAGTAATGTGTGAACAATGCAATCATGTTTCTCAAAGCTTGGATCAATGTGGTGGATAACCAAACAGATAAATCATCATGACTATTGAATTGATTGATTTCCCAATGTTTACTCAAAACACCAAAGATAGGGAACAATAAGCTAACAGAAATCTTTTCCCAGAACTCGAAATCAAATCTACTACCGTATTGAACCAGTATGTCAAACAACAAGTTCAAGGCTTTGGATCTGACTTCTAAATCATCACCAGTCATGATAACATCATTGAAACTGGACAAGGCTGGGTACCAAAGCTCCTTGAAGATATCTTTACGAGTCTTGACAAGTGGACTCTCTTTGTCTTGTGTGACTTCTGCAACTTTAATGACAACACTCTTAATGTTTTGCAATGCATGTAAACTGATCTTTTGGAACTTGGTATTCTTGGCCAGCTCCTTCATAGTGGAAACCAATGCAACGTATGAGTCCTCTTGAGCAAAGATAACTTCAAAGTAATCCTTGTAAATTGTATTAACCATTTCATAGGTCTTTGAAACAATGGACTCGTTAACATCAGTTGCAGCAAACTTCAAAGCAGAAAAGATCGTCTTCCAACCGGATTTGATCTTACCACCTTTCAAGGCAATCAAATTGTTCAAACAATTCAAACACATTTCACTGACTTGAACATCTCGGGAGTTTCTCAAGATATAATCGAAAGGTTTCAAAAAATCTTCTTGGAATTTGAAACCTGAAAGTTCTTCAATATCAGTGAAGCGCATAGCTAATTGACGTAAAGAATCCAAGGCAAAGAAAACAATAGACAAATTGTTCTTTGTACCAATAGTGTTGAAACATGTACCCATTTCAGCCCAGATAGGCGACCATTCAAGTCTAATACGACCCATATTGTAATAGCAAACATCAACAACTTTCTGCAAAGAGAATGTTCTTGGTGTATTACTACCAAGTGAAGACTCGATTTCTTCACATGCAATCTCGGTCAACGCTCTAATGAAATCAATGATCGCAGTACCATTTAATAAAGCACTTTGTGTAAAGACTTTGTCCATAGCAACGATAATATCAGTTGAACCAATTAATTGGGCAATGACAGGATCTAGTTGTTGATTTTGATGGTTGGATTGAGCTAGCTCTGTTGGAGTTGACTTCTTACCTAGACCAAAGAAGAAACCACCAGATGAAACAGCAGTTCTGGTACTGTCCATGGATGTTCTGTGCATTCTTGCGTTCACAACATCAGGTAGCAAATCGGCTTCAATACCTTTAGAAATCAACTGTAATCTTTCTAATTGCGAAACAGTGAATAAGATGTCTCTCCAGGAGTTCTTCAAGTTGTTACCATTTGTTTCAGCGATTTTCAATAACAAGACAACAGCTTCAACATTCTTCTCTCTCACTTCACGCAAATTGGTTAAGTTGGCAAATTGTACTAAAGCACCGATGAAAGAGGTTCTAGCATAGTCAAGATCGAAGGATGCTGCTATGTTGATTGATAGTTTTAAACCTTCTAAACAGGCACTTAAAGTTTCGTCATCACTATCAACATCTTTGAATGGAGCTGTCAAGGCAGCCAAAAAAGACATCCATAAAGTGTCAAAGATTGATCTGACATGTTCAACATGGGAGGCAGAGTAGAACACATGTTTCTTTTCACCTTTGACTTTACCTAAGCTCTTGAATAGCTTTTCGGTCTTGCTTGAAATTTCCTTAGAGGCTTGAATGTATGCTTCTCTGTTGACGTCTCTGCCACCAAAGAATGCAAATGTTGGACCTTGTGGTGTTGGAACAATGTCACCAGCCAATAACGCAGCTTGTTGTTCAGATTGTAGTTTGATTTCATTTTTGGCAATTTCATGGAAAATGTTGACCAAGAACTCTTCTGGTAGATCTTGTTCATTATCGATACCTCTATTATTCTTTATAAATTCTTCCACGGTCATTCTATTCTTGACCTTGGTGGAATGTTGATCAGTATTCAACATAATGACTGAGTATGCTAAGACGTATGCGGTATCAGCATTGGCGAAAACATTTGGATTACCATCAACATATCTTTCAGCAAATTTCAACATAAATCTATCGATCTTTTGAGCTTCACCTGGTAGTCTGAAGGCTTGTAGGAATGTTCTCATGGCATCAACAAAAGACATATTGGAGAACTCCATTTGATCAACAAAGGCATGCATGATTGCGATATTGCGTTCGTCACCTTCACCAAGATATTCACCAATGACGGCCTTATCCAAACCTGGCTGCTCAAGCAAAAATTTGGCGATGGTAATAGGTTCCCTGTCTTTGATAAAACCGTGTTTGATTAAGGTTTCAACACCTCTTTTTGGCTTGAAATTGAATTGTCTTAACCCATCTTGTAAAGCAGTTTTACGTTGCTTCAAGTTTTCGAATTCTTGAGGATCATCAATCTCATCAACAGACAGCGAAGGTGAAAGAGGAACAGCAGACCCGCTAGTGCTTGATCTTTTTCTATTGTGCAACAATCCAGAAGAAGATCTGGTTTCTGGAGTAATACTCTTATGAGCCCAAGAGTTCAATGATCTCAGGAACCCAACAATACAGCTTAAAGATGTGATTTTCAAAGCATAATCGACTGGGTAAGGTAAGTTTACATCACTAATGGCGGCTTGTGAAGACAATTTTGAGATGGATAACATTGGCAATTGAGAAAGGTTGTAAGTAGCAATTGGTTTGACAGCATGTTCTTTGTATTGCGCCTTTTGATTAGGTGTGATTTCCACTTTAGTCAGTGCCAATTTGGTCAGATAATCAGTCAATTTTTCACAAATGTTTGGTAATGTCGTGTCACAATCATAGTTCAAGTAAAATTCGATGAGTGCTCTTGGATCGTTACATAGTCTTTGGACGATGATCAAGAAGTATCTCTTTTGATGGGCAGTAGATGTTTTCATCTCAGCAACTGGGAAATAAATTTCATTCAAAAACACTGGAATCTCTCTCTTGAACTCGGATCTCAAGTTGGAAACAAGTAACCAAAAGATCTCCAGAGTGGTTTCGAAAACTGGTGGGATAGCAGATGCAGCGTTTCTTGAGATGGTCAAACACAAGTATTGTCTGACAGCATCAACCAATTTGGTTTTCTCTCTTGATGCAGAAGAGATGGTTATATCTTTGGATAAGAAAACATCGATATGCTCTTTGATAATTGAATGGATGATGTGTAAGGAAATCAACTTTGAACGAACAGCATGAGATCTCATATCCAATGATTCGTTTTCCAAAGATTTGATCGACAATTTACACATTGCTCTAAATAACAAGAACGCATCTTTTATCACCAAATCGTTTTCGTCTCCACTTCCATTTTCTTGTTCGACAAAGCGTTCTTCTTCGTCGTTCAAATCTTTCAAGTTTTGTAAAGTCAAAGGTTCTTGGACAGAGTCTTGACGAGTTGGTGTAGCTGGTGTCTGCACTTGTGAAGATGTCTCACTATCATTGACATTCAAAGAGGAGGAGCTCTTGTTGATTGAAGGTCTGAAGCGAGAAATCTTTTCAACCTTATCGAAAACAACATTGACAATTTGAGTCAAACTTGCCTGGGCAATCCCTTGGTTGACAGGAGATAGAGATAAGATGAATATGTTATAGATTTGTCTAACAGCTCTCAGTAAAGATGAGCCATGTGCTGGTAATTGTTCGTTCAAGACACCAGCCATCAAAGCTCTAACAACCTGGATCTCAATTCTTTCATCAGTACCTTCACCGTCAAAAGTCGATGCAATCGTCTCTATAGCGGCGTCTATGAGGTTGACTTTTGGTGGTGGAGTCACCATGGTTTCGGTATTACCGCCAGCTGGTAACTCAACATCATTTGCAGCGGTAATAGATTTTGGTGGTGGTACTTTAATTGGTTCAAACAATTGGAATGTAAAGATCTTGGAAATACAATCCAAAGCGATAACAATGATATCCACGACTTTAGTTTCAACTGCGACTCTAATGGTTTCAAACACCAAAGCAGAATCAAACCCAGTGTTTAATTTCTCTAACGTCTTCTTGGACAAATTGATCAAAGCGGCATTTTTCTTAACTTCTTTATGTTCAGAGATTGAGGTAATTGCATTCTTCACAAACGAAATATGTGTGGCATTCTTAGATTGAACAGACATGTTTGAAACTACAGAGACTGCTCTTGAATGTCTTCCGTCTTCCTGACTCGTTGTAATAATTGTCGGTAGAGCGGTTGGCATATCGCTAGAGGTTTGTGCATCGGCAACGTCTTCACCTTTGTTTTCTTCTTCGATCTCAGCTTCAGCTTCAGCTGTAGTCTTGTTTGCATCGCCATTTTCGAGCTTACCATTAGTATCTTCTGTAGCTTCTTCCACATCAGTGGATTCTGGAACAACATCGCCATTTGACTGTTCAAATTCAACGTCAGCTTCAGCCTCTGTTGTTGGTTGATCCTCTGAGGCGGCTGAATTTTGTTGTTCTTCTTCGACAATAACTTCAGATGTAGTGGTTTCAGTTGGCTGTGCACCTTCTTCATTCCTTCCAACCTCATTTTGATCTATGGTAGTATTATCCTCAGACGACATTTGTAATGTATACTCCTTGTCGATCTATAGCAGCGGATTTAATAGCAGGCCTTATAAGCGCCAATTGGATATGATAACTGTGAAAATATAGGGCTATTGGTACGGAATATTGTTCAGATCACACGTAAACTTGATTCTAAATTTAACAGTAGTTATCGGGCACGGATATCGGACTCTTCTAACGTCGCCACTGGTGTTGATAAGCCTTCAAGTACCAGTTCTCTAGAATTCCCGCTAAGCGCTCGGACTATGTCTCCTTGTCTGGTTGATTTGGTGTGTACCTTGTATCAGTTTTACGCTGGAGGCTTTTGACACTTGGAGATTATTTTCAATCTGTTTACGGTATCTCCAAGGGTGGAACAACTACGCCATAGTGAGCCGATGTCCGGGTGTCCCCCAAAATGGAGCAGAATTGTTAAGGGACACAACATGATAACGATACCTCTCACTATTCACTTTATGATATCTGATAAGTTTCTAATCTTTGAGTGGTGAAGAGAGGTTGGTGCTAAAATAAATAGGATATGTTTATTTGATATCTAAAGCTTGAACTCTGTAGCTATATTCTTAAAGATGTGCTTTGGAATTACTTGTTCATAATACCTACCTTTCTCATTCATAATCATCCCAGTCTCCCAAGAGCTTCTTTTCCTATCCAGCATCTGACCTCCAAATTCTGTAAGTCCATAGATGAGACTTTCATTGCCAATGTAATTTTTGGTTGTATCTCCACAGGCAATGTTAGCCACATCGTATATCATTTGTGCTGTTAGGCCCCAAACGTCTTTAATATCTTTCCCCCTGTGATGTTGTGTTTCAAACTCTTCAATAATGCTTTCATCGTCAGAGCTCAAGTCTGCTATCTCCTCTAGCCATGAAACCTCATTGCTATTCTGTGTTGGGTAATAGTAGTGTCTCAATGGCCATTTCAAACGACCCCAATGGTATGTCTGTAATGTTTCCTTAAGGTATTCGGGTTTTGGACTTTTCTTTATCAAATCAAGCAGTGGGATGGAGAATATGGATGAGGTCTCACCTGGACTTAGTAACAATTTCAAGTTTTTAATCGCCTCACTCGGTTTAGTTGGATTTTGTAAAAAATAGACAACCGGCCTGACACTAAGGAACGTTCTGGATAAATAGCATGGCAACAAGTTCAAGTATTCCAATTTCAATCCCTGGTTATTCAGCTCATCATCATAAGGTAGACCGATTTCTTCAAATGACTCACGTCTAGCAATCTCCACTTCAGTTTCAGATTCATCATCAGCTTTACCGCCAGGGAGTGACACATGTCCAGAGAAATTGTTCAATTGTCTTGATCTTTTGGTCAATAGCACGCGTAATTCTCCATGATTACCAATAAATAACAGTATCAAGACTGCTGATCTTCTAGTGACGGGCCAAACTGATGATGTTGGATATACCCTTGGAAGTGCATATCTCTTGATGTTTGCCACTAGTTCGAGTGCTGATAATCCTGTCATGTTTCCAGTCCTCAATCTCCACAATCCGACTTTCTCTCTGGAAAGATAACAATGACCTCAAACTTTTCAAAATAATCGTAGATTTGATAAATTCTTGGAGATCAAGTTATACTCCAAAGCTCAAAATCTTAAATCTATGGGGCAACATACAGCTCGGTTTGGGCCACGGGCCGTGGTACACTCAGCACTGTTTTTCGCTGATTTCGAATCAGAAAGGGAATTCCGTTGATTAGATGAAATATTTTATAATGGTGTCTAAATCCACAAGAACAGCCATATCAAACTTCTGATTGTGGATAGACATGCTTCCAATATCGTGTAATGAGTGTCGTCGTCGAAAGATCCGCTGTGATAGGGTGCAACCATGTCGGAACTGCACACATAGGTCTCTTACGTGTACATACCCTTCAAAGTTCCGTTCGATACAGATTGATCAAGTGAAAGCGCCTGATGATATGGCTGTTGCCATTCCCAAGGATACTATTGAGTCATATAAGCTACGGATAAAAGAATTGGAGACTAAGCTGGCCACGTCACAGGATCTTTTGTCGATATTTGATTCAAATGGTGGGAAAGCTGATACAAATAAACTCTCCGATGCAGCAAGTGTTCCATCTATGGAGAATGGGATGCTGTTGGAGGGATTGTCAGGTTTTATTGATAGATCTATATCTCAGAGATCGAGGGTGTCATTTCCAGTGTTGTTCAGTGATGGAGAGTCAAATGCCGTCGAAGAGAATAAGAAATTGATGAGATCTATGATTAAATCGTTCTTCAACAATAGCGAGTTCAGTTATTTCAATGGTTTTCTAAGGGAGGGCGATATTCTCTCAAAAGTGGAAAGCTTAACTAACACTAGCGGTGTGTGTCATGATGATGATGTTCTATTGCTGTGGAGCATCCTTATAAACGTGTTACAAACTACATCTTCGGAATTCCAGGATCAAATTCATAACAGACAAATCAAAGTCAAAGAACTACTGCATTATTATGTTCAGCTTTCACAAGCACAATCATCACAAAGCATGAGATCACTCCAGTCTCAGTTCATCATGGTTAACCATTTCTTCAAGTCTGATTCCTTGCAACAATGCTACAAGTTGATTGCACAAGTTGTATGTAACGCCTATAGCCAGGGACTTCACATCCATGGAGGTCTTTTATGGCGTAATATCATCGTTATGGAATCATTAATATCATTTGCTCTAGGCAAGCCAAACATTATTCATGGAATCAGTCTGTTCAATCAGAAATCCATGTTGGCGGATGATGTTTTGAAAGAATTTTATTTTGGTGAGTTGTTGAGAGAGTTGAATGAACTATTTATTCAACATGTTTCTCAAGGGAAAATATCTGCTCATCAGGATTTGTTGAAATTGGATACACACTTGGATAGATATAATGAATACTTGGACCACACAGTGGGGTTTGGTCAAAGTGATGATGATGAGGCTAGAAGGTTTAAACAGAAGAAATACGCACTGCGATTATTCACAATGTCAACACAGTTGAAAATCCATGTTTTATTCCTAGAAACCAGACCTGAGAGTGATGAAAAGACCTTTTTCCTGATATCTGAATTCTTGAGCATCTTGAAGAGGAATCCACGATTCAATGAGGATAAGAAAGTGGGTCGTCGTGCTGGAGAATTACAACCATTGTGCAACACTTTCAGCGCACTTGAGTTCCATTTCCACCAGGTTGCGTTGGTCTTGCTGAACTACCTAAACTACAAGTGTGTTAAAGCGGTTAATAAAAGAGATGGTTATAAGCAAGATTATAATGAAACAGGAGAAGCGCCAACTACTACACTGCAAAAGCTAAAGTTGTTGCAAACCCGTTTCAAAACCAGCGTTGCAATGGAGCATGTTGATAATGTGAATCTAGCCAGAGTTTGCTCAATAGTATCAACATTGGATCTATACAGTATTCAAGCTGATAAATTAGTTGATGCTAATGACAAGTACATCAACGAAGAGGTCAGAACCATGCTTGAAGATCCAATGTTTGACACATTGAGAAGTGTAAAGGATACCAGTAATATAGAGTATATAAAGAATGAGTAATAAGCTATAGACTTCGGTTAACAACGGCCACGTAAATGTGAACTTTATTGTTCTTTTTTGAACAAGTTTAAATCTGAATTTGTGGAGTAAAATCCGGGGCAGAAGTTAAGTATCTAGTTTATCTGTTCCCGAGTGGCGAAAAGATTAAAAAACTGGGGACCCAACAATGACTCAACAACCGATGTTAACTCAATCCGATAATCTCCCACTGTTTCTATGAGCTAAATAGTATCCGCTAGGTTTAGCCTTGCTCTAGACCTGCTTAAGATGTTTACTAGATTCTATTGTTTACATTGCTCACATTGTTCCAGAAGCACTCTGTTCTAATTTTTAGTGGCAAATACTAATGCGCACTGAGATTTTAGAATGACGTACAGAAATTTTGAGGCTTGGGTGACATGAAACCGACGAATTACAAGGCCTGTAAATTACCAGAATGACTGACTGTTGTTATTGTTGTTTCTATTGTTATTCCGAAGGACTAGTCCACTGGTCACCAAGGCCCACTCACCAGTCACGGCTAGCGTAGTCACCAAATTCACCAGCCTTGACATGTAGAGATCATGCACTGATAATGATAGGGAGGCGAGTACATAGAAGGGGTTCACTATGCTTGCTCTGCAGTACAATGGCACACCACTACGGTGTCTCACAAACAGTAGCGAGCTACACGGCGACGTTACCGTCACCTGGTAAACAGACTGTTTAGCTTTGGGTCTATCCATCATGAGACTGTGTGTGTATCTTTCTGATAAAGGGTTTAGGATTGGCTCAAGATCAAGATTAAAATATCGGTACTGGAAACATAAGGACGAAGGTGGTGGGTTGTTTCCGAGCGAGCGTGGACTAGAGCACAACAACCATGAGACGAGACACTCAACATGAGGGTAGTATTAACTTGGAAATCACGGATGATGTAGTGGGAATTAATTAGTATGCGTAGGACTTCATGGGTTCCGTTAATTGCTAGTACTAACTATTGCTGTCTCAGCCCTTCTACCATGTTGAACGGAACCTGATTCCTAGAAATTCCGCCCCAAAAGGCAACTCGTGAGTCGTGAGGTCCACCATCTGACTCAAAGTGACACGTCTTTGTCTCCTTATTTGTCATTAAAGTAATTGAGGAAACATGGCTTCGAGAAACCATGAGCACGTTGATGGCTCTGCTGTTGTTTATCTGAGAGCGTTTCTTTTAGACCCGGCTGGCTCGGACGGGACTATAGTCTAGTCCCCTCATTCCATAAGTCATCCGCCAGTGATGATGCACCGCGTAGTTTAACAATCTTCTCAGATATTTCAGGACTAGTCCCGGGACTAATCAGATGTTTGTGGATTGGAACTTTCCATTTATAAACAACAAATTGTTTTATAAATTTCAACATTTCCAGTTTATTCTTTTCAAATATTCAAAACAACAATTCACTCACAATTTAAAAGAGGTTCAAACTCACAAACAATTGACTAAACATTCAGGAACCCTTACCATAGGCACCTGAACCCGAACACACAATACAAGCTTACAACATACTTTGAATTCACAAGCAATACTCCACGATTAGACGCGCTTTGAAAGTTCCCGCCGCCCATTGTTAAGATTTCCCGCTGATAAGCTTCGGAAATTTTCCAACATTCAAACAACAAGAAGACAAGAGCTCAACTACAATAACATAATATACAAAATGCTCTCCAAGGGTATAACATCGCCAGACTCTTTGGCACCAACATCTCCATTCTCCAACTATTCGAATTTGTCAACTTCTTCCATCTCAAACTATTCCACTAATGCCTCCACTAATGTTTCGCCAAATTTCAAGACAACTACAGCAGCAACTACTCCTGCTCCAAGAGAAAAGAAGTCTGCTCAAAAGCATCAAACACAATTGTCCACCTCAAGTCCTGCTGGTATTGCTGTTGCCAATCAAGTCACACCTGAAAAATTGGCACATTTGTTATTGAAGACTGGTCCTTTAGCTATTAGACACATTACGTCGAACTTGGCTCAACAAATCCAAGGCTTTGATAAGCTATCCCTATCGAAGCAAAGAAGATTGATTATGAGCTGTTTGGACCAAGGATTCCAAGAGGAATCTATCATTTTTGAAAAAATTGGCTGGGGTCAATGGAGTGCAAAGAAAGTTGAAGCTGAAAATTTCATCAAGGAAAGAAACGCCATCAGAATCATCAATGCCAAGGTTAAAGATGGCGAATCCACTGCTGCTATTAGAAGAGAATCTATCACCAAGAACAAGTATGATTATGACCATCATGACAAGTTCCTGAGAAGATCAAGCACCACCAAGCCTTTGGAAAACAAGAGACCTCAATTAACAGCAGACTTGGACAACGATTACGCTGTTGAATCATCCGATGATGAAGATGCCATTCAAGAGGAAAATCCTAGTGAAGCTAGTGATTTCTACGATGGGGATGAAGACGATGCTGCTTCAACAGGTGTCTTTAAATTTGATGATGAAGAACATATCCCACCTTTGAAATTGAGCGGAAGACTAGTATCGCCTCCAATAAGTCAAGCAACTCCAAGAAGTTCGGCAAGATCAAGTTTCTCTAGAGGTATCCAGAAGCCAAAATTCTTCAAGTCGGCAAGATCAAATTCACAAACTCCAACTTCCCCAGAATTGATGTATTACCAAGAAAAGAAGGGCAAATCATCAATAAACAGCAGAAGACATAGCTCAATAAGATCCACATTAACGACGGATGAGCAAAATGACGGATCAGATACAGATGAAGAAGATTGGGAGGGGATTGGAGCTATCAACTTGCGCAAGAGTAGTGTTGGCCCTCCACAGATTACAATTCCAAACTTGCCAATTCATGAGCAAGATGCAGCTATGGCTCTAGTCAACTTAAGATCTCTATGACCCTTCAAATATTCAATGTTTTTTTAAAGCACCATCAAATTAACTCATTTCACTTCTCATAACATTCACGACCCATATTACGTGGGTTCTTGTCTTTTTCATTTCATTCAATTCATTCAATTCAAATACAACACAGAACAACAAAGAAAAACACTCAAATCATCGTTTTATCTCAATCATATCATTAATTACAATGCCCCCACTCAGCGAACAAATTGAATTTGTCACTGTTTATATGTTATCATACTTTTAACTTGCCTTATTCTATTCTTTTAATGTCAATTGTACTATATAGCTTATCACTTTACAGCATCATTGAATGAAGTCCGCACATGAAGCATATAATCTCTAATGAACAACCTGTGTAGTTGTGCTATTCTACATAACTGTCTGTTGAATTGTAGACAACATTTGAACTCTATTGATCATCTCCCATCAGTAACCTTCATAGTCAAGTTCGCCATCACAAGACATAAGGACTAGACGTTAAGCAAGCCCACTTCTAGGCTTATGACACAATAAAAACGGGTGTTTTTTAGCTGGACTTTCGGGACTGAACCCTTTCAAGTGGTTCATCATACATATCATGTATAACTCTCCAAACTATAGAGGAATTATAGACGTTATTGAATTCCTCGGAGTTAGTCGGATGAAGGTCCAGCACCTTTCATGAGCCAGAAAAAGGGTCTTTGGGAAATGAGTTACAAAAAAAAGTAGCTTGATCGAAAAATTGGGGCTTCTTCCATTGAAATATGTGAAAATTGGGCCATTATATGAATTTAAATTTTTGATTTTTGTAAAGTTTTATGATTTTGAATTAGAGAATAAAAAGAGGAGGTACACTTTTTGTCAAAAAACCAAAAAATTCAAAAATCAAATTTACTCTTTTGGGCGGTAATTAATCCTCTATTCTATATATAGGTGAATGAACTTTCTAAACATGTTCAGCTTAGCTGAGTTCATATATTATGTGTAAACAATACTTAATATCATAAATTTGAGCAATCTTTGAAAAATCCTTACATAATAAATCCTGTTATATCCGAAGTAACTCTCGACAGAAATTTTTCAATTTTTTCATTCACATGCTTCTGGAGCTTTGAGCCTACAACGCCAGACCAAAAGACTTGCTTGAACTACACGTGCGTACTCTTCCAAGAAGCCACGCTCAACAAGGAACAGCAAGCGTACCAATTGGGTGATACACTAGTGCCTAGATGCAAGTTTGTAACTGATTGGCATAAATGGCATACGTAAGGGACTAGACTCTTGGAATAACAGCTTCAAGGCTTGCAAATTTAATGTAGGCTGATGAAGATCAAGATTAATATTCAAAGACCATGCTCATTAATGAAATGCAATGAATCAATGGAATGAAAAATGAATTACTACAACTGAACATAGTTATTACTCAAAATCATTAAATTTAATTTAAAACCACTATATAAATAAGCTTAAATTGAATCAATCAACTTATTTCTTGGTAGCTTTTTGAGCAGCCTTGGTAACCTTACCAGCCTTGTCGGATTTTTCAACAGACTTGATAACACCAACAGCAACGGTTTGTCTCATATCTCTGACGGCGAAACGACCTAATGGTGGGTATTCAGTGAATGGTTCAACAGACAATGGCTTGGATGGAACCAATTTGACAATAGCAGCATCACCAGACTTGATGAATTTTGGATTGTCTTCCATCTTCTTACCGGTACGTCTGTCAATCTTTTCAATCAAAGTATCGAACTTACAAGCAATGTGGGCGGTGTGACAATCCAAGACTGGAGAGTAACCGGCAGAAACTTGACCTGGATGGTTCAAGACGATAACTTGGGCGTTGAAAGAGTCAGCACCTTTTGGTGGATCGTTCTTGGAGTCACCACAAACGTTACCACGACGGATTTCCTTAACGGAAACGTTCTTAACGTTGAAACCAACATTGTCACCTGGGACACCTTCAGCCAATTGTTCGTGGTGCATTTCAACGGACTTGACTTCAGTGGTAACACCGGATGGGGCGAAAACAACAACCATACCTGGCTTGATAACACCGGTTTCAACTCTACCGACTGGAACAGTACCGATACCACCAATCTTGTAGACATCTTGCAATGGCAAACGCAATGGCTTGTCAGTTGGTCTTTGAGGTGGTTCAATAGCATCAATGGCTTCTAACAAAGTCTTACCCTTGGATTCACCAGCTTTGGTTTCCTTCTTCCAACCCTTGTACCATGGACAGTTGTCGGAGGCTTCAATCATGTTGTCACCGTTCCAACCAGAGATTGGGACGAATGGAACAGTCTTTGGGTTGTAACCAACCTTCTTGATAAAGTTGGAGGTTTCCTTGACAATTTCGTTGAAACGGTTTTCATCCCATTTAACGGAATCCATCTTGTTGATAGCAACAATCAATTGTCTAACACCTAAGGTGAAAGCCAACAAAGCGTGTTCTCTGGTTTGACCATCCTTGGAGATACCGGCTTCGAATTCACCAACACCACCAGCGATAATCAAGATAGCACAATCAGCTTGGGAAGTACCAGTAATCATGTTCTTGATGAAATCTCTGTGACCTGGGGCATCAATAACGGTAACGTGGTATTTTGGAGTTTCGAACTTCCACAAAGCGATATCAATGGTGATACCTCTTTCACGTTCAGCCTTTAACTTATCTAAGACCCAAGCGTACTTGAAAGAACCCTTACCTAATTCGGCGGCTTCCTTTTCGAACTTTTCGATAGTACGTTTGTCAATACCACCACACTTGAAAATCAAGTGACCAGTGGTGGTGGATTTACCAGAATCGACGTGACCAATGACGACGACGTTAACGTGAGACTTTTCTTTACCCTTTATGAATCATTGTTAGTACTCGATCTTTGATTCCGAGATTTGAATCTCAATTGATCTCTCAATTAGACCCCCCCTATGAGAGGAGCTGAGAGAACACCAGTGCTATCACTTACCATTGTAATATATATAACTCAGAAGGAATGCAGAATGATTTCCGGTGTGAGGGACAAAGTTCTAAGAAAAATGAGTGTAAAGGTTATTGGGAAAAGTGGCGATAAAACTTTCCTTATATATCCAAAAATTTTTTACACTGCATCACTGATTGGAAATTTTCAGAAGGAAAAAAAAAAGCAGAAGAGATTTGTGCATGTGGGCGGCTGGGCTGGGCTGGGCTGGGATGGCTCTAGGCGGAGTTAGGCAGAACAGACTGAGAGTTACACAAAAGATGTGTGACTGGATGGTATCAAGTTTACGCAGTGCTCCCTTGATCATTGCTGGGGGTTACCCGCAACACTCCGCATCAAAAGAAACGTTTTGGGATTTTGGCAGGGAGAAGACCAGTGCTGGAAGGTTCTTTGGGAAGGGTGGCGTAGAAGATTCTAGAAAGTGGCTACAGTGTAAAGTGGTAATTGAGTGTGTGTATATTTCAGTACTACGTTCTGGCAAGTTCAAAGCATTCAATTGCCACTGAATTTGATGGAATTGTGATTGTCTGGATCCCAAAATTTCTGGTTTGTTTTGCTGGTTTTTCACTTACAATTTCCATTTTTTGGGCATCTGCAGAAAAAAAAGAAGAAAATTGCCAAATGCGGAAAATGGGCGACTTGACTCCGTTTACGTAAGTGCTGACTCAGGATGGTAAACAAATGCTTTGCTACTGATAGAGCTATACTACTACTATACTCATCGTTGTGACAGTCTTGAATATAGATCTCAATCGATAATACGGTAAGCACTATGATCACTTGTATAATACTATGATGTTGTTGGATTGTCTCAACTGATTGTGCATGTTGTACCGAAGCTCATTACTATGCACGTACTACGTCTTGATCGTTGCCAGGGAATACTCCAAAGCCTTACATATTGACAATTCTACCATATATCTATATCTATCTACTTAATCTCTATACGTTGCATACTTGTGCAAGTGCTCCGGTATCTTATCCCAATGCCCCTTCTCTATCAACCATTCCTTATTCAAAGTCTTACTGGCATACCTCTCTCCGGTATCTGCACACGACGTAACCACGATGGAACCTTCAGGTAATGTCAATGCTACTTTCTTAGCAGCTGTGATGTTCAATGCTGAAGAGGCACCCACTGATAATTTTTCCTCATCTAAAAGTCTATAAAGCGTTATCAACACTTCATGATCCAGGATTCTCAGGGATGAATCACATAGATCCAAAACACCATTCAAGTTCCCCACTGGTGCTAATTTGCCTATACCCTCGACAAATGATTCACCCTCTGCGTCCCAATTGGCGCCTTTACTCTGTATATAGGAATGTAATCCGGATCCTTCCTTATCAGCTATGAATGTCTTGACTCTTCCCTCTGAGACTTCCTTCAAATATGTTGATACTCCAGTAAATGTACCACCTGTTCCACACCCGGCAACAAAAGCAGTTATCTTGCCTCCTGTCTGCTGCCATATCTCAGGCCCCGTGTTTTCATAATGTGCTCTTCGATTCTCCAAACTATCCATTTGATTCACATGTATCGCATTCTCATGCTCCGCTGCATACCGTATAGCCAAATTATTCACAAATTCTGGATGATCCGGTGGTGACATTCGACCTCTAATGATCGTAGCACCCAGATCAGTCAAGATCTGAGCTTTCTCATTAACCAATGTCTCTGGAACATAGAGTCTAACTTTGAAAGGTGGATCATATGTCCTGGCAAGAAGTGCAATGGCAATACCCGTGTTACCAGCCGTGGCTTCCACCAGCGTACCACCTGGCTTCAAGGTGCCTTTTTGCAATGCACTCTCCAATAGATAAAGTGCTGCTCTGTCCTTGATAGACTTCCCTGAATTAAGGAACTCGGCCTTGTAATAAATCTCACGTCCGGTCTCCTTTGATAGGGATTCAAGTTTAACCAATGGTGTTTTGCCCACACCTTTGATGAACTCCTCTTTGGTCACAATCGGATACTCAGACATCACTGGTCTCCCCAGCTCAATGCTCAATGCCCACTCTCTTTTCAATCGAGGAGGTTCTCTATCGGTGCTGAGAGTCTGAGGTGTCCACTGTCTATATATTATCGCGGATTACACCATATCGGAGAGTCTTGACGAAACGAGAGATCAGTGAAAAATCCAGAAGTATTAGAGCTAAACCAGCATATCAACATGAAAGGCCCAACAGACCAGTAAAAGAGTCCAACTAACAGAGCACACATGGACTCTACCAGTAAACAGATGAAAGTGCATTGCCCAAAAGTCATTGGCGCACGACGTTACAATTGAAAGACCCACTGTGCGGATCACCTTCCTTTAGAAATGCGTGACTTTCATTTAAATTTGATAGAACTTTGGACTACGTATATGTCACTGCAGCTAATCTATGATGAAAACTTGCTACTCAAATATACTGCTCCATTACTTGCTACTCAAATATACTGCTCCATTTCCATTGAGCTTCTTGCTCAAACATGACCTGTATGACGCAACATGATGATAATGATAGTGATGATAGTGATGATAGCTCTGGGCTCTCTGAGGACGAAAGCATTAAATTTACGAGTCTCATAACTCTGAATACTGAATACTCATGTGAGAGTTCAGAGGATATATGTATTAGTAGAGCGGGAGATTTCATTTTATGAGAGGATCACTCAAAGAACAACCAATTACTAGACATTTTACAGACGCTGACTTACACAGGAGAATCGATGAGCCTGCATCCAAGCTCTTAGATCTACATGATGCTGAAGGCTACTATTCGATCACTCTGAAAGATCACATGTGGAAATATGGGATGAGTGACACAATTAGACCTGTGCGCATTAGAAATTGGGTCCCAAATCAAGTATCATGGCACCTGGGTCCCAGTTCTAAGTTTCGAAATAACTCGAAGAGCAATTTTGAGAGATTGAAACAAACATGAGTATCATAGTAGGACATCATTGGGCTGTTTATAGTGTTATTTATTGTTTTAGTTGGTGTTGTAGAGACCTTTCACATAGTTAAGAGACAATTCGTAGGGGCACAGAAGAAGTAGTAGCGACACATGTCAAGATGACAGAAGGCTTCACAAAGCTCCAAGTAGTTACAACTTATCAGGCACTTGAAAAATCTGTTTATACAATATATCACTTAATGCAATAACGCTTCTCCTGAACGACAAAAAATGGGTGTTTAGGTGTCCTAAATATGTATTACGTACAAAGTTGGGGACCAATTGGGTCCCAATATCCTTAAATTTTGGGAGTACACCACACAGGTCTAGACACAATCATAAAGGACATTCTGTTCAAATCTTTCGAGATAGAGCTGAGAGATCCCTCCAATGAGGGGGAGAATGAGGAGGAGGAGGAATTGTTCTCGAAACACAAACCAGGCACAAATCTCCTCTTGAAAATTTATGACTATATTACTATATTAAAACCTTGGGTTGTGATTCTGATCCGGCACTCTTAAGTTTGGGTAGGTTCCATTACAGTTTGCCATGAAAGCAGGTACAGGCTAAGTGGGCTTTCGACTCCACAAAATCACCCCATAGCCCTAAGCGAGTACGCTAAAGTGGATCGGGTGTGCTGATCACTAATCACCTGTTCTCTAACGCAATGGAGGTCTAATGGACTTAATGATTGAAACTCTATCTCTTTTGAAAGTGGTTAAATACACTAGATACCTCCCAGTTTTGTCATTGAATCATTTCCTTATTCTTTTTAAACATTATTACAGTTTTGTTCAAATCAAGCAAATACTAAATCAAAATGACTATTCCACAAAGACAAGAAGGTGACGAACCAGTTATTTCGTACATTTCCCATGAGTTCCAAGATGAACTACCACGTCCATGCCCAGAAAAGAAGTCGGCTACTGAGCTGTTTTCCTTAAAGGGTAAAGTTTGTGTTATTACTGGTGCTTTTAAAGGTATTGGTTGGGCTATTGCTGAACAATACGCCGATTCTGGTGCCGATATTGCACTAGTTGATGCTCTTGACTGTTCTAAAAAGGCTATTGAGCTTGCCAAATCCTACGGAACCACTGTTAGAAGTTACATTTGTGATGTCAGCTCTTCTGATGCTGTCGAACAAACCGTCAATGCTATCGAAAATGACTTTGGTACTATTGATGTTTTCGTCGCTAACGCTGGTATCATTTGGAAAACTGGTAACATCGCTGACGAAAAGAATGATGATAACAAAAGTTGGGATCAATTGATGGGTGTTAACTTGAACGGTGTTTACTACTCTGCTAGATTCGCCGGTAGAGTGTTCAAGAAGCACCAAAAGGGTTCATTCATCATCACTGCTTCAATGTCTGGTACAATTGCAAATGTTCCAATGAACATGACTCCTTACAATGTTTCCAAAGCCGCAGTTAAACATCTTGCAAAGTCTTTGGCTATTGAATGGGCCGGTTTCGCTAGAGCCAACTCGGTCTCTCCAGGTTACTGTGACACTGGTATCAATGACCATTTACCAAGAAGCTTCAGAGGTAAGATGTGGTCTTTAGTGCCAATGGGTCGTGAAGCCATGCCATATGAAGTTGCCTCTGTCTACACCTTCTTAGCATCTGACGCCTCATCATACATGACTGGTTCTGATGTCCTGGTTGATGGTGGTTACACTTGTTTTTAGATTGTATTTTTAAGTGGGAACACGACTATCGTTAACTACTATAACAGACAAGAGACAAGAAACAAATGAATACAATCATTTAAACAAGAGAAGAAGGTTAAAAAACAATCAATTTATTTTATAAGAACAATTATTTAACAAGCACAATATCCTGATTTTCCAACCCGGTTATCGAGGTGATTGAAGGAGAGTTATTATCTACTAGGATTTATTTTACTATATAAGGATTTTAACTATCATTG
Source organism: Hansenula queroliae (assembly GCA_030674255.1). Lineage (NCBI taxonomy): Eukaryota > Fungi > Ascomycota > Saccharomycetes > Phaffomycetales > Wickerhamomycetaceae > Hansenula > Hansenula queroliae. Next base: position 153,476 of record JAJLXP010000007.1, on the reverse strand, counting down.
CCAATGATAGATACACATATATGATGAATCAACATGCCTTTAAAAGAATTCAAATATGAATCAGCTATCAGCTAACAAGAATTAAATACTCATGAATATGAATATGAATAAATATACGTACACAACTATACGAGACATCCAAATTTAATTAAGTAGTGGAAATGGTTTTTCTGCTAGACGTTAATTTTAGACTGCTCTACCTGATTCAACTCAAAGACGAATTACAGCAATGTCAATTGATCCCTCTCCTAGCAGAACAGTAAAAGAATCCAACTCACAGAGCACGCATGGACGCGTCACTCTACCAATCTACAGGCCGAAGTGCAGTGCAAAAGTCACTGGTGCACGACTACAATTGGAAGATCAACTGTGCGGATCATCTTCCTTTAGAAAGGCGTGTTTCATATGAATTTGGTAAGACTTTGAAATATATGTATATATCACTGCAGTTAGTCTATGATGTATACTTGCTACTTAAATAATCTGCTCCATTTACATTGAAATACTTGTTCAAACATGACCCGTATGACGCAAAGTGATGCTAGAGAAGCTAGAGATGTTAGTGATGTTAGTGATGATAGCTCTGAGCTCTCCGAGGACGAAAGCACCGAACACGAGAGTAATAACCCTGAACACGAGCCTCATAACTCTGACTACTCATGTGAGAGTTCAGAGGATATGGAATTAGTAGAAAGGGGGATTGCATTCTATGAGAGGATCACTCAAAAAACAAACACTAGTTCAACTACTAGACAAGTTATAGAAGACGCTGAACTACAAAGGAAAATCGATAAGCATGCATCCAAGTTCTTGGATTTACACAATGTTGAAGGCGTTATACAATTCGACCACTCTAAAGGATCACTGAGGAAAAATGGGATGAGTGACACAGTCATAAAGGACATTCTGTTCAAATCCTTCGAGATAGACCTGACAGGCCCCCCTTATGAGGATGAGGAGGAGTGGGAGGAAGAAGGGTTGTTGCTCTTGAAACACAAACCAGGCACAAATCTCCTCTTGAAAATTTATGATCCTATTAAAGCCCTGGGTTGTGATACTTATGATATGTCCTTTGGTACTCCGGCACTCTTAAGAGTCGGCAGGTTCCCTTACAGTGTGGAATGGGAGCAGGTACAGAACGAACCTGAAGTACATGAACTATTCAAGGGCCTTGTACACTTTGAAAAAGTCATTGAGACCATCAATGCTTTTAACGATCAGTGTGAAAGCAAAGGATTGTCGAAAGTTAATATACCAAAACTGATTTGGAACGAGTTTTCCATGATGTCTGATGACTTTTTCGGTGAGTTTGGTATTTGTTTGGTGTTTGAGATTCCTCATATGAATTTCTTGAACCGTAAGCCATTAAGCAAAGCCACTGTGGAGAGCTTGCATAGGCAAGTTGACTCGTTGCACAGTATTGGGATGCATCACAATAACCTTTCGTTAGCTAATTGTTTCTGCGTGGGGGATGAGACCTGGCTATTAGGACTTGAGGAGGCGTCTTTTGTTGATTGCCCGTGTGATTTCAATTCCAGTTCGCCCTGTGAGGACTACTTGTTTGTCAAGAGGCTTGATGATATGTCCAACGAGTAGCGGAGGTACCTTGATACATTATCGGCTCGGGTTTATACAATTGCGGATTACACCATATCGGAGAGATCTTGACGACACCAGATCAGAAAAGCATCAGAGGTATTTATAGCTCAGTGGAATAGTAAGCCATGGAGCAGCCACACAGTGTAAGACTACTCTGATCCAGTATATAAAGCTTTCAGCACTCTTTTATCGTCCACTGTGACCTCTCTAACGCTTATTGTAGTGTACCTCATCGCCAAATGTGTGGCGCCCAAGAATTCTGGGACATACATAAAAAATTAGTATATAAACACACCGAAACTCCATCAAACAATCAGAGACGTCAAAAGACTTGTACAAACAACACAGTAATTCACAATATCAATCGTCTCACCAACCATCAAATTCAACCCACAAACAAATAAGCTCATCACCGTCGCTGCTGGGTATGTTCATCTTCTCCCATTGATTCGCTATCATTATATTAGGATCAGGTACTAACTCGTTCAAATAGTTGCTTTTGGGGTGTTGAACATGTTTACAGAAAGCATTTCGGTTCCAAGGGCCTAGTCGACGCTAAAGTCGGGTTTTCCAATGGTAATATCGCCAATCCTTCCTACAAGAGAGTCTGTGAAGGTGATACAGAGTGTATGTATTACACCCCCGTTAAAGATCTTGGGATCTATTACTAACAGGAAGGACAGTCGCCGAGGTTTTACAAATATCTTATGATCCACAACAAGTCAGTTTGAAAGACTTGCTTTCCTTCTTTTACAGAATCCATGATCCTACCACTGTGAACCAACAAGGTGCTGATACTGGTACTCAGTATCGTTCTGCCATTTTCACCCATAGTGACGAGGATTTACAAATTGCTAAACAGGTTACTGAAGAGTTCCAACCAAAATGGGGGAACAAGATCGCTACTAGAATTGAACCTATCAAGAATTACTATGATGCGGAAGACTACCATCAAATCTATTTGGATAAGAACCCAGATGGGTACCATTGTCCAACCCATTTCGTCAGAGATATTTAAACTACAACTGTATAGTCAATTAATTCAACAACTAAAAGATCTCAAGACCCATGTAGTCTATATAAAACCTTAGGGCCATGAGAATGTATATTCTAATCATCGATCCAAAAAATACTTCAACATGTTTAAAAAACTAGGTAAAAAGGTGATAAAAGATCAACACCAAACAACCTATAAAAAAGAGGTGATACACCAACTTGTCTATGATGGTAAATTTAAATCAACAAGTGGTGGTTTTAAAGGTATAAATCAAAATAGATAAAAAAAAGTAGATGAATTCAAATCAAATAAGCAAAAAGGACAAAATTTAGACGCCATATAGACATCCAAAAGAAACAAGCATTTTCATAACATCATGAGACAAACAAGCAAACAGACCTATAAGAATGATGGTTTTGGTAAAGCAGTTGTCTCTGGTGCCTTTGTGAAAGTATGACCAGCAAAACTATTCGATTCCGAGGAAGAAGGTGGAGCGCTTCTCATGGAGGAGGAAGCATAACCTCGAGGAGAACTATGCACAGCAGGACTAGCCTTGTAGTATTGACTTGTGTTGTTATTGTTGTTGTGGATAGGTGTGTTCATAGATTGTGGGCTGGATAGGGGGCTTCTTTGGTTGTTGGCCCTTGGAGTTTGAGGATTGTTGTTGTTTTGGTTACTGGATGGTTTTCTGGAGCGCTTTGGTTTACCAGTGTTACCAGTCTTAGCAGCAGCACCACCAGTTTGGTGTTGACCTTGGCGGTTGTTGTTATTGTTGTTGTTTGTTTGAGATTGAGCTTTCTTTTGCTTGTCTTGATTGTTATTATTGTTGTTGTTATTTGGATGGTATTGCTTTCTTGGTTTCGAGTTCCCAAAATCAGGCTTTTCACCATTAGGCAGCATGGGCTTGTGGTACCTCCCGCTTCTATTCTGGTTGAAGTATTTTGTATCTTGATTCTGAAACTGTTCTTGTACCATCTTTAATGTATAGTTTGTTATATTTGTATTGAATAAGGGCTGAAAATTTTGGTAGTGTAAATCTTAATCTTTAGTGTTTTTTCCTGATATAATTTATCAAATTATTCCTTAGACTATTGCTAATACAAGTATATTCCGATCCTTTAAAGCTGACAAAGTAAAGCGTTGAAATCTGTTGATGTTCCAGGGTTTTGTGCTGGTTTCAAGATCACAGCTCACAGCCAATTTCATAGAGCAGCTGCCGCCACTGCCGCGAATTTGGTGAAGTTATTCGCGAATGTGTTCTGGATTTGGGTTTACCTTACTATTTTGGTACCAGTATAATTTAATAGTTGATGGACTTGAGATTGGAGGAGATCTTGAGATTGAAATTGAAAGAAGTGGTATTGGCTATATAATTGTGGAAAAGTAATTTTATTCAAAGCATGGAATACAACATCAAGAAGGAGAACAGAAAGAAGTTCCAGGACAAGACAAAGCTGAAAAGGCACCACAAGAAAGACTATTCAAAAGTGGTACCGAAGGACAATGCTAATGGTAATGATGAGCAAGCGTCAGATACAAATATTCAGAATGGTCAAGGGACAGGTGAAGAATCCGAATACGAAGATGTCTCGGAACCAGAAGTCGATGCAAATGGGAACTTTGTGTTGAAAGACGATGAGATCGAAGCGTTCAATGATCAAGGAGAAAGAATAGTCAGAAGAAAGAAGATTGACAAAACAAAGACAAACGTGTGGAGATACAGAACAGAACTCGAAATACCTGGGCTGGATGCAGAAGAGGAAGAATTAGTGAAGTCAATTGATTTTAACAAAATTGATTTCAACAAGATCGATTCCAAACAGGCAAAAGTCAAAGACTACAAGAAAATGACAAACGATGAATTGACAAACTTGAAGATCATAGATGATAACTTCGATATACCTGAGACCAAGCCAATAGATGACTTGGAATATGATCTTGACGATTTACTCAAATATCAACCACCAACAATACAGAAAAAGACACAACAACAACCAAAAATCCCAAACAAAACGCCCTCAAACTTGAAATCTGCCGAATCCTTCCTAGATGACTTGCTATAAACAATAACAGTACATATCAGCAATTGTAGTTGCTCAACAAACCAATGCCAGCCAGTAGAAACGTACTAAAACGTCATACTATGGTATGGTATGTGGCCCCTACCGCGATGAGTTGGGGTCGCCCGGCCGAAGATTTTTCAAATTTTTTTCTTTACTCTTTATATTAAATTCGTTCAGCATCTGAACCAGGTACATTAACAATTGTTAATACTACTCATTATAGACTATTAATTGCATAATGGCCGTTTCAGCATCAAAAGCCAAGAGAGACGCTAAGAAAGCCGCCGCTGGTAAGAAGACCAAGAAGGATAAGTCCACAACTGAAGCTGCTGATGAAGTTGCTGCTGAAATCCAAAACTTGAAATTGCAACAAGATAAAGATGGTATCTCTGACCGTGTTACCACTGGTGTTTTAGACTCTTTATCCACTTCTAGAGATATTAAATTATCCTCTGTCTCATTATTATTCCACGGGAAAGTCTTGATCCAAGATTCAGAATTGGAATTAAATTATGGTCGTCGTTATGGGTTGTTAGGTGAAAATGGTTGTGGTAAATCTACTTTGTTGAACGCCATTGCCGCTAGAGAATACCCAATTCCAGAAGCCATTGATATCTACTTATTGAACGAACCAGCTGACCCAACTGAATACTCCGCTTTGGAATACGTTGTCCGTGAAGCTGAAGCTGAATTGAAGAGATTGGAAGACCAAGTTGAAGACATTATCGTTGCCGAAGGTCCAGAATCACCAATCTTGGAAGGTTTATATGAAAGAATCGACTCTATGGATCCAGCTACTTTCGAATCAAGAGCCGCTGTTATCTTGATCGGTTTAGGTTTCAACTCCAAGACCATTTTGAAGAAGACCAAAGATATGTCCGGTGGTTGGAAAATGCGTGTCGCTTTAGCCAAGGCCCTTTTCGTCAAACCAACTTTATTATTATTGGATGACCCAACTGCCCATTTGGATTTGGAAGCCTGTGTTTGGTTAGAAGAATACTTGAAGAGATTCGACCGTACTTTGGTTCTTGTTTCCCATTCTGAAGATTTCTTGAACGGTGTCTGTACAAACATGATTGATATGAGATTGAAGAAATTGACCGCTTATGGTGGTAACTACGATTCTTACCACAAGACCAGAGCTGAATTGGAAACTAACCAAATGAAATCTTACAACAAACAACAAGAAGAAATTGCCCATATTAAGAAGTTCATTGCCTCTGCAGGTACTTATGCTAACTTGGTTCGTCAAGCTAAATCTAGACAAAAAATCTTGGATAAGATGGAAGCTGATGGTTTAATTGAAAAAGTTGTTCCAGATAGAGTGTTTGAATTTAGATTCCCAAATGTCGAAAAATTACCACCTCCAGTTTTATCCTTTGATGATATCTCATTCGCCTATGACGGTAATCCAGAAAACAACTTGTATGAACACTTGAACTTCGGTGTTGATATGGATTCCAGAATTGCCCTTGTTGGGCCAAACGGTGTGGGTAAATCCACTTTATTGAAAATCATGACTGGTGAATTACAAGCCCAATCCGGTCGTGTTTCAAGACATACACATATCAAAGTTGGTGTCTACTCCCAACATTCTGCTGATCAATTAGATTTGTCCAAGACCGCTTTAGAATTCGTTCGTGACAAATTTTCTCACATTTCACAAGATTACCAATACTGGAGAGGTCAATTGGGTCGTTACGGTTTAAGTGGTGAAGCTCAAACCGCCCAAATGGCTACTTTATCTGAAGGTCAACGTTCAAGAGTTGTTTTCTCCTTGTTAGCCTTGGAATCTCCAAACATTTTGTTGTTGGATGAACCTACTAACGGTTTGGATATCCCAACCATTGACTCCCTAGCTGATGCTATCAACGAATTCAACGGTGGTGTCTGTGTCGTCAGTCACGATTTCCGTTTGTTAGATAAGATTGCCAAAGACATTTTCGTTGTTGAAAACAAGACTGCCACCAAATGGCACGGGTCCATTGGTGACTATAAGAAAAAATTGGCCAAGAACGTTGTTTTATAAGCGGTTTACTCTTCTTATTTATACAATATCGTCTTTGTCTTTATTCATAGGTTGCTTGCAGTGTTTTGTCTTCTTAGTGTTTCTTTAGTTCATACCATACATATATACTAATTCGAGTGTTTTACAAAGAGATATTGCATCCAGTAGATCATCAACAGTCGGCTCTATCATAACATAGTCCTACTAAACCTGTCAAAGTAGCCTCAAACACTACTTTCTCTCGCCAGCTTTGCTAAATAAAAGATTCCATAATAGTAGAGTTCGGCAAACAGGTAAGACCCCCCTACCTGTTACCTGTCAGGTAATTACCTGTTTACCTGGTCCAAGCAGGTAACAGGTAATGAATATAGGTAGGGTTACCCCATATCCTCTGGTAAGGGCACACTCTATCAATCTTGTAGATCGCATTCGCGACGAAGCTCTACAGAGCTCTACGAAGTTGAAACACACCGAAGTCTTGAGCTACTCAAACCTTGTAAAAGGTCTTATTTATGACATTGTAATGTCATGGAGTATGATTGAGAAAGAACCATCCATTTTCTTGATGTTTATAGAAAGTAGTGTTCTTACCAATTACCTACCAGGTAATACCTACTTACCTGTTACCTGTACAGGTAATTACCTGAATTCAGGTAATCAGGTAATTTTTTACAGGTAATTCGCGGAATTTTTACCTGGTGCCGAACTCTACATAATAGTATTCTTCGAGGGTTCGTTGCTGTGCCAACCGAATCTCAATGCCGTTTTCGGTAAAACGTAAACAAACCTTTAAATTTAAGCTTGTTTCGCTAAGTTGTAAGACAAAACAGCATTTGATGAAGAGGAGCCTGGCAATTTCACTACAACAGAGCTGTTTCATCTGGATTTGTCGAAGGAAGGGATACTTATATTGCTTCAGAACAACTCAATACCTCTCTCTCCTTTAGCCACAGACGTCACAAGGGCTAAAATTATTTCCTTTTGAAGATCTATAAAAAACAAATAGCATACCTTAGATCTCAGCTATATTGAAGAGTCAGGAATCGTTCCTCTTAAGTGATATTGTTATTTTTCATAAGCAGGAGGACACATTCCACTGAACATTGTAAGAACAAATGTCGTTTCAAAAAGGCCATAAGAGAAGGCCTACTTCCATAGCTGCCGACTACATTGTCAATCCAACAGGTGTTGCAACTGGAGACCAAATAGAGAACTTCTACGTTGCTGCTGATGGTCAAGTGCTACAATCTTCACTGGTGAAAGAAGGTTCACCTTCAAAGAGACAAATTAGAGGCTCACAATCACAAGTGAGGTTTTCCTTACCTCCTCAGGACGAAGATTTCAGTTTTGATGATGAAGAAGAATTTTCAACAGATGTGACTGATGAGTTTGATGATAGATCTATATTCAATTTGGGTTCCAAAGCTCTCCAGCCTCCATTGAAACTTAATTGCACAAGAGGTAGATCAGAACGGAAATCAATTGGTGACGTTGTGAGGGAAACTTTGGAACAAAGTCCAGAGAGAAGAAAACTGTTTGTAAGAGGACATAGTAAACTAAACAATCAACCACTGCCCATCCCACTAGAGATTTCACTCCCACCAACATTGTCACCACAGAACAAAGAGAAGAAACGTCCATCATCACTGATCTATAATGGTGCTGGATATGAACCTCTAGAGTATGAATTTCTATCACTTCAATCCGAGACAGCAGATACACATCCTAAGAAGACTAGCTCAATACTGAAATCACCATTGAGCAAAACTACACTCAAGAGTAACCGAATCAGTGTACCGAAAGGTGATAGCTACTCTCAAAAACCTTTACCTGAAATTACCATTTCCAAACAGATTGAGATTCCTAAGAATCTTGATGATCCTTTCAAATCAACACCAATTAAACCCTTGCCTACAGAGACAGATAATGAAGCTATAATACACAACCCAAGCAAAGCTGCCAATGAACAAAATAACCAATTGAACAAGGCATTTTCATTTCCTAACACAAGTATATCTGATTCGGAGAAGCAAAATATGATTTCCTCGAATAGAGAAATGTCTCCAAAGAAACAAAGTTCAGGTCTTTCAAAGAGTGAGATATCACCAAATAAGCAGAGTCTATCGATATCTAACAAAGAGCAAACCACACCAAAGACAATCAGTAGAAGCTGCTCAATAGAGGAAATCTCTACTCCTCAGAAACATGTCTCCAACAAGTCAATTGAGGAACCTAACACTATGAACAAGAGCACAGAAGGACTCGGGCTATATCTTAACGAGGCTCCATTTCACTCTCCAAACTCTAAGGCTCAATCACCATATGGGAGATTTGCAGAGCAAGATAACGCACCAGTGGAAACATCGACTAATAACGTTCAATTGACAAGAGCTAGACATACACATAGACGCTCTCAATCTCGAATCATTGATTTCCAACCAGAAGTTGAAAAGACAGTTACCGAACCAGAAAAGCAGCCACCTGCGAGAGAAACGGCTGTCGGTGTACCTCAAGAGAGTCATCCTCAGCAAGATGCTGCTAGTATCTACGAAACTATTAGCCAAAACCTTGCAAGACTGTCCTTTCATGAAGATAATGAACAAGAAGAGGATTCCGATAATGATGAAGAGGAGCAAGACGTCTCTACAAGCTTTGCCTCAGACGCTTCAGTTATTGAAATTGTCGATGAAGTTAAAAATGAAGTTGATGATGAAGTTAGTGAAAATGCAAATCAATTATCCTCTGCAAGTTCGATAAATAAAGAACTCGAAACTGAGGCAGAAGATCCTGCAGATCAACTCTTGAGTCTTGGAAGATTGATCATAAACTCAAGAAATGATAGATCCAAGTCTACTAGTCCACTACAGAGAGGCGATTCGATGCACAAAGTACAAACAGTTCCTTTGGTGCTAGAGAAGAAGAGAGCACCACAGGTCAAAGAACTCCTTCAAACGACCAGTACATCTACCAATCAACCAATTCCATTAGGTGACCAACACATGCCTCAAGTTGTCAAGATGAATGATAATAGTGAAGCGGAAAGAATTCGTCAAATCTCTAGTTATAGGGTCCAGAGCAGATACCTTGGAACCAGTGGTCATATATCTTCAAAAGTTAGTGAATCCAGCTACAATGAGTCCGAGATCAGTGAGCCTTTCAGTTCAGCATCTTCTAATCAAACTGCAGCCACTACTGAGTCTGTACATAATGAGGCCAGAACTGTTATTGATTTGACTGGCGATAACTATGATATGGTTTTGCAAAAACAAGATAGAGCTAATGAACCTTACAGGTCAACTTTTGAACAGATTAATGGTGAGACTCGTGAAACAATCATTATTGACGATGTTGATGAAGAAGAGGAAACTTTATCACCTGTTGCACCACTCACTATCAGACACAAGAGATCTAAATCTGCTATCAATACCTCTGAGTTTGAAAGAAATATTAGTGCTTTCTCAAACTTCTCATTTGAGACTGTTGCCTCTGAAGTACAACTACGCCATGAAGCTTTAAAAACACAATCACAAAATACAGCAACGATAAAAACAACTATGTATACCAAAGGTGCTCAAACTGTGATTGACTTATGCGATGAGACGATGGAGAAGACCCAAAGAGTTCTTGAGCATTTAAAGAGACAACAATCTTTATTAATGACAAAACAAAACCAAATCATGCAAGAAAAGAGAATAGAGAACAAAAGAACGTTGACTATAAAGGAACTTCAAACGTCCTTGTTGAAAGCTACGCCGAAGACAAAGAAACATGTTCGACCATTGAGCTACAGTGATGTATCTGATTTTTCATTAACGCAACAATACCATGCCAGACATCATTCTAATCCAAGAGATTATTTTGATTATGCCAATAATCAATCATACAACTTTGAGACTTTTATGAGAACAAAGAGTGCAACTTCACTCATTTGATGCGTTCCTTGAGACATATACATTTAGATATAGCATATAAACGACAAGAAAAGACAATTTTTATTCATTTAATGAGCTCAAATCTTGTAGCTGGTTGTAGATAAGGTCAATCACGATCCAGCCCTTGATTTGTTGTAATTTTACGTTCATTAAGTATTAAAAACTTATAGCTCAGAGTGGAGGCTCTCAAGTTTTCTCAAATCATATCTAACAACGGTTGATCATATTTCATTTAACAATCACGGCGACCCATCCACTGAACCTTCCCTTATAGGCGACAACTCGACATTCTGATTAGCAAAATTCGGATTCGGCATACTGAACGAGCCATTAGGCGTCAAGTATCCAAACCCTTGATCCTCCTCATCCACTGATTTCGTCGATTTGACCGAGTTCTGACGCGAAGGACGATGGAACAAAGTCACAGTCTTGTTATTATTTTCAAACTTGGTGTTCTGCGGCGTTGGTTCGAATGGTACGTTGGTTCTGCGAAGACTGCTATTCATGGATTTGGATCTTGATGTGGTCTCTGGAGTGGTGGTTGAGGAGGCAAAATCGAGGTCCAAGTCCTCGGGGATGTTGTTGATTTCGTCCAATAGGGAGTCATATGAGTTGTTTGCGTCATTGTGGTGATGGATGTGATGATGGTGGAAGCCTCTGTCACCTTCATCGTCACTGAGCCAGGAGTATCTGTTTGGTAAGACATCCTGGTCGAGACTTGTAGAGACTTGATGATATTTTAGTGATCTTCTTGGACTTAATAAGTCGTTGAACCCGGTGTTTGTCGTTGATATACTTTTCTCCTTGTGAATTGTATTGTTCTCATTTAGGTATAGCTTCTCAAAGTCTTGTTTCAAATCAGCGGAGGCTTCATCAGACGTCTTCACTTCAGGTTTTACCTCTTTCTGTTGTTGCTTGTTCTCTTCAGTTGCCTCAAAATTTGACGACAGTTGGATTGAGTTAGTGGAGTATCCGTCTTCATCATAGCTTGACGTTTGTTTCATAGAGAAACCACCACCAAACCCACCTGGCTCAGACTCAACTTTAATCTCAGTAGGTTTGGCCTTGATTGGACGATACTCCTCCTCCTCATCATCTGAGAAATACTTCTTATTGAAAAGTTCCTCATCGTCATTATACTCATCATCAAACTCATCATAATAATTCATATCCTCATCGAAATCATCATCAACGAAATCATTAATGTATAGACCTTGAGGTTTAACAGTATGTGACTGTCTCTCCTCCAAGTCCTCCTCTGGAGATTTGTAGTACCGTATGGAGACATTACGTCCCTGAATATTATCCTGTTCGAAGGAGAACTCACTTGAGTTGTCTGAAGCGGACTTTGACATTTCGGACTCATCATCTTTACCCTTGAGCTTGTTTTCTCTTTGGATAGTTTCCATGACTGTTTCATCAGGATCCACAAACCCATCATTGAAAAGTTCTGGCGTGGATAGGACTTTTTGATTCTGCCTTTCAGACTTGGGTATGATATTTGGTGCATCTTCTAGTTGGAAGGTATCTGGTGTTATAACTTGAGCTCTTCTATGACGATCCTTCTTCGAGAGATCCATCGATGTTGAGACATTTCTCACTAGCGGTCCCAAAGAGGTCTCATTAGGTAGCTCTAACACTGTATTCAGTGCAGCATGAAGGTTCTCTGGCTCATTATCTGTTGTTGGAGCTGGATTAAATGGGTCTTGGTTGTCCAATGATGAAAATGATGTACTGGACGACCTTGAAGACTGTGTACTCTTCCTGTTTGAGCTTGAGACCGGCCTGCTTGGTGGATTCGAGGGATCTTTAGTAGTTGCATTACCCCATTCATGAGTTCTAGTGCCCTTTATAGTTGGAGATGCCGATGCTGGTTTACTTGGTGACAAGGGCAGGTTAAACAGGTTTTGTGATGACCCTTTATGTCTTTGGAACAAACGATGTAGCTTATTGCTGCTCTTGTTGCTCGCTATTGGAGATGGAGGCTGCTGTGGACGTGTAGGTGAAGTCTGACGAGAAGAGCTTGGTAAATGGGATAAGGCAGCAGCATCATCAAAGGGTTCACCTAGGCTTGGACCCAGTGTTGTCACAGAGTCGCCCACTGTTGAGAAGTCATTGATGTTGGCTGATGATCCTCGGCGATGTGACTTGATGAAGGATCGCATTGGCAGTAGAGCAGCAGTCTCAGTGGTATGGCAGTGGTGTGTGATGTATTAAATAATCCTTTTAATTGATGTGAAACTGGTTTGTAGTGATAAAATCATGGAGCTGGTTATAAAACAATGGAGGAGTTGTTATGTAATAGTTTACTTAATCATGAGCATCACGGTCTTAATCGGGCATCAACAGATGAAGTCTCAGTATACAAAGTACAATGTAACTATGACATGATATCCATATATAATATATATATATGTGTGCTTTATCTATTCAATGTGGTTTAACTAGTTGCTATATCATGATGGAGCTGGCCATACAATAGACTAAAGACGGACATTCAATCAAACAGATCAAGCAATTGTAATGATTGCGCAAGATCATGATACTGAGCAGAATCATCCTTACCTTCGAGCTTGTTGATCACTGCTAAAACGTTTCTCGTCCCTTGTATTTTAATAGCCTTTATGAACTTGACGCTCTCTTGACATCTCTTTGTATTGATGTACTTGACAAAATTTCTGACCTCGTTCTTGGAAAGCCCATTCACTTCAGGAAGTAGGTTATTAGGAATTCTCACATTTCCCTCAAGATCACGATACTTGTGACCTTGATCTCTCACAAGTTTCTCATACGACTTGGCCGCTTTTTTCAGATTCCTCCTCCATTGTGCAGGCCTATCAACTATTGCAATGGCCATTAGCATGTTCTTGGTGGTTCTGATTTGGTCATTCAGCTCCTTTGTCTCAGGAGTTGACACATTTGATCCTATTCTTGATCTCTGAGCAACAAGCCTTTCCTGAGTTGTTTTTAAAACATGTTCCATGCGCCATATTGCAACATTCTGGCCAATACGGTACACATCAATATATGGAGAGTCAGGTGGAAGGAGACCTGCAATCTTTGGATATTCAGTTTCGACCTCCTCCATGCACTTTTCAAATTCTTCAACACTAGAAAATCCAAAGTCTTTCAGGGCCTCGATGTTGACATCATAGCCTCGAGGGTTGAAACCAAGTATTTGTGTGAGTCTTTCCTCTCTTGTCATTTCACTCATTGCGCAGCTTGGGGTCTTCTATTGAATTATTGGTGAATTCTGATATATTTCTAAGAATATGAATTGTTGATCCATGTTAAGTAAGTGAGGAATAGTTTGGGTGAATTAGTTGAAATCTCGTTGTGATTTTCGTTTCAGGTACTTATTTATGATATATCACATTAGTTTAAAACGGCCTTCAATTCACTGCATCAGCTATATCACCATGCTTGTACAGCTTCCCATTGTCAACCTAAAGGCACCATCTATGAATTATTGTGTCTGAAACTTCTCTGTGAGGCTTCACACATGTTGACTTGGTCCTTAATGTCTCCGATCCTCTTTGCTTAATTGTGTTTGTATGTATCATATCCTATCATATCTTTTTTTTTTTGGAGATATGCACGTCAAAATTCGAAAGCAGCATCTATCAAGATATCAACAGATTGAAATATCACGATAAATCCACAGTTAAAATGGCCCATTTATTCAAGAATTCAGGAACCAAGAACGACAATGTCGTCAAGGAAACAATCCTAGTCACCGGTCTCGAAGTGTACGCTCATTATCACATGGAGAAAGCCAATCCATTCACTAATACTGGTCCGGGAATCGAAGGTAAAGGGCTGAACATCCTCTACTTACTCCATGGAAGAACCTCGAGTGCAGAGATACTCGAGGATTTAGCTCATGAGTTGCTAACAAAGTACTATGATGACTCCACCTCTGAGAACAACACCATCACTCCACTGCTTATCATAACATTCGACCATCGAAACCATGGGAAACGATTGCTTAACAAATTGAACCAGCAAAGTTGGAACAAGGGGAACACAACACACGCTGCTGATATGTTGTCCTATATCGATGGAACTGTCGTTGAACTCAAAGGTATAGTTGACTACTTACCTTCTTTTGTTCACGGTTTGGAAAGTTTCAAACTTCGACACATTGTCAGTGGTGTCTCCATGGGAGGTCATTCCACAATCCGTGCAGTGGTGAAATATCCTGGATTGTTTGATGGTGCTGCTCCAATTGTTGGATGTTTTGATTTGAGTTCATTGCTACTAAACAGACTGGGGCATTTCAACAGAAAGACTTTGTACAATGAGCCGTATAGTGGCTTGAAAGATCACTTTGACCAGGTCAAGTTCCCTCAATCACTGTTCAATCTGGTCTCAAGAGATGATGCCTTGGTTGCGCATACATATGATACGAAGAAACTAAAGACATTCGCCCTATTTGGGGAACAGGATCAAGTGGTCCAAGCTGAGTATTCGATTCCTTTCCTAACTCAACACGATTACAAGTTGGAATCGATAGACAGGTTTGACCCAAAGGCTCAATTCCAAGCCATCAAGTACACCGCGGGGCATGATGTTACAGAGGAGATGACACAACATCTCTCTACATGGCTAAGAGAATTTTAAACTACGATTATTGTCCAAAGTTTAATGCATAATAAATAACTTGTATAGATCTATAGACAATACTAGAAAGTCAATTGCTCCAACGTACGTGTCATCTTAGCAGCTCCATCCACCGCCGAGTTCCCATCAATGGAGATCTTGGCCCTGTTCTGTTCCAAACCTTCCAAAAGCATACATGCTTTACAAATCTTATTACTCGAAAGGTATCCACATTTCTCACATCTGTTCCCATCGACAAATCCCTTCTTATTTAACGATATCGACCCATCAGCTCTAACTTCAATCTCTTCATTGATGGCCTTGTTACCACCATTGGATTTAGCATTCTTCCGAAATTGTGTTCTGACCTTCTTTTGTTTCAATACGAAATTCTCACCAGATTGGATAATATCAATAATACAACTTGGTCTAATAGCTTCAAGATTCTTCATCAGTTCTCTTGCTGTACCTCTGAAAGCCTCTGGTGCATATGTACACTCTGTAGAGAAATAATCCAATTTCTTATAATGCGCATACAGAACAATCTCCTTTTGATATGAATATTTGAAAGGTTTAGATCTCTTGATTGGAGACCCACTACTCGATGTCATGATAGTGGTGGATTTCTCCAATCTTGCAACGTCACCTCTCAACAGGTTCATCAACACCGTTTCAGCCATATCATCTGCATTATGACCAGTGACAACATGGTGTATCCCCAATTTAGCAGCCCCTCTATCCAATGCTTGTCTTCTCAATACACCACAATAGGTACAACTGTTTCTTATACCGGCACAACTCACAATCTCATCCATACTCCAATTATAAAGATCCTTATATGACACAATTTCCAACGGTAGGTTATATTGTTCTTTATTTCTCTTCACAGTGGCTAAGGAGTCATCTCTATAACCGACAATACCTTCGTCTATACTCAGTAGCACAATCTCAATACCATAGTTGTATCTTTCATTCAGTAGTTTCATGATATAGGCCAACACTGTGGAATCTTTACCACCAGAGGCACCAACAGCAACCCTTTCACCAGGATAAAACAAATTATTGTTCACAATAGTGTTGTGGATTTCCGTTTCAAAGACATTGTAAAAACATAGCTTACATATCTTTTGCAAGTTCTTTGGTCTCTTAATCATCGCTTTACGACAGTGACAAAGCTCACAGAGCTGCGGTACTTTCGGACGGGCAGAAGTGGACATCTTGGGCAATATAATTAGACTAGTGGCAACTTCACAATAGACCTTATCTTGGTGATACCTAGTGATATTATCACTGATAATCAAATCAAATTCAAAGCATTTTCAATTATAAATTTTCTTTTTGCTTACATAATTTTTTTTAAATTGTGGTGCTTACCAATTTCTCCAATATGGAATTCATAATTAGCACTGATTTGACAACAATTTGGTGTGACAATTACGTGTAAAGCTAATAAATTGATTTAGTAACAAATGTGATCACCATATATCCAGCAGAATCCACGTTTATATGGCTTTGTGGCGATATTCTCACCATGGTTACTCAGATTTACGCCTGGGCCCCATAGTTAACCGGCTCATCTGTGCTCATTTTTACTGCGGACTTTTTTCGTGATAATTTTTTTCTTCCTGGATGAAAAAAAAAAGTGAAAATACATGGCAAATTAGTAGGCGAAATAGACGCCAAAGGGTCAATTACAGCCAAAGAAACACAGCAACAATGTCCCGTTTTTTCGCTGGTGGAGTCTCAGACTCTGATTACTCGTCCTCTGAGGAAGAATTGCTCAGCTCCTCTGAAGAAGAAGAATTACAATCCCAAAGTGAAGAAGAAGAATCCGACGACTCTGTCTTTGGGAACGACAGCGATGATTCTGATTCAGATTCAGATGAAGACGCTCCAAAAGGCCCTGCTTATTTCTTGAAGAGTGCTAGTAAATTCACAAAGGGCGCTGCCTCTGATGACGATTCTTCAGATGAAGAAGATGGTAAGAAAATTGTCAAGAGTGCCAAAGACAAATTACTCGATGAGATCAAAGCCGCCATTTCCACCATTGATACTTCAAAGGCCTCTGGTGATTGGATAGTAGTCTTGTCAGAATTCGACAAATTGAACCGTTTGTTGGTCCGTGCTCAACAACAAAACTTGTCCACTCCAAATGTCTACATTAAGGCCATTGCCGAATTAGATGACGATGTTCAAGAAGCTCAACAAGACAAGAAGAAATTGAACGCTAGTGAATCAAAAGCCTTCAACACCGTTAGACAAAGAGTTAAGAAAGCTGTTCGTGATAACATTATTTTGGTTGACTCATTCAGAGAAAAACCAGAAGCTTTTGAAAAGGAAGCCTCCATTTCTCAAACCCCATCAAAGGCTTCCACTCCAGCTCCAGGTGCTGCTTCATCCACTGCTGCTAACCAAACCCCAGCAAGCATTGCCTTCTTCAAAACTTTACGTTCAGTTATCGAATCAAGAGGTAAGAAGAATGTTGATGTTCGTGAACAAGTTGGTGTCTTGGAACAATTGGTTGAAGAAGCCACCACTCCATACCAATCTATTGTCGTTCACTTGATGTTGATTCCATACAGATTCGATGGGTCCAGTAACTTGTCCTACTTGGCTGTTGAACAATGGAAATTAGCTGTTAAAGATATCAACAGATTGCTTGACATTTTGGAAGAAAACAAATCTTCTTACCGTGTCTCTGAATCCGCTGAAGCTGCTGATGACATCGAAGTTGAACCAACTGCCAACAGTGAAGGTGTTCGTGAAATCCTTGGTTCCGTTGTCTCATTTGTTGAAAGATTGGATGATGAATTCACTCGCTCTTTACAAGTTATTGATCCACACACCACTGAATACATTGACCGTCTTAAAGATGAACAAACTATCTACAACACTATTATCCGTGCTCAATTATACTCTGAATTCATGGTTTCCGAAAGTGAATTGAACACAAAGAAAGGTGACCAAATTGCTAGAGTTGTCTCAAGAAGATTGGACCACATCTATTTCAAACCATCATCTTTAACTAAACAAAGTGAAGAAGCCGCTTGGAACTCTACTGCTTTGAAATCACAAAAATCATACATCTTACCATACAGTAACGATGAATCATACATTTCCAAATTGGTCGATTCATTAGCCTCTGTCTTATACAAACAAGATAACGCCGTTTATCGTAAACGTGCCATGCTATATCACATCTACTTCTATGCTATCAACAACCAATACTACAAGGCTAGAGATATGTTCTTGATCTCCCATTTACAATCTTCAATTCACACATCAGATGCATCCTTACAAATATTATTCAACAGAGCTTTAGTTCAATTAGGGTTATGTGCTTTCAGAAATGGCTTGATCTCCGAGGCTCATCAAACATTGCAAGAAATTGCCACTTCCCCACGTCATAAGGAATTATTGGGTCAAGGTGCTCAAAGATTCAACAACCAAACATCTGCTGCTGATAAGCAACGTTTGTTACCATTCCACACTCACATCAACTTGGAATTATTGGAAACCGTGTTCTTGACTGCTTCTTTGTTGATTGAAATCCCACAATATGCTCAATTGGGTTCCTCTGCCGATGCCAAGAAGAGATTACAAACCAAATCATTCCGTCGTACATTAGAATTCCATGAAAAGCAAACTTTCCAAGGTCCACCAGAAAACACTAGAGATTTCGTCATGTGTGCTGCTAAGGCTTTACAAACTGGTCAATGGAAAAAGGCTTCTGAATTGTTATGCTCCGTCAAAGTTTGGAAATTATTCCCAGAATCAGAAAAGATTAAAGAAATGATATCCGCTAAACTTCAAGTTGAAGGTTTGAGAACATATGTCTTCCAATTCAAGTCATTCTACTCCAAATTATCACTTGCCAAATTA
Organism: Hansenula queroliae; assembly: GCA_030674255.1. Lineage (NCBI taxonomy): Eukaryota > Fungi > Ascomycota > Saccharomycetes > Phaffomycetales > Wickerhamomycetaceae > Hansenula > Hansenula queroliae. The sequence goes on along the minus strand of JAJLXP010000007.1, from coordinate 134,393 downwards.
TCACAAATGTTTGAACTTTCCGAAAGTAAAGTTTCAGCCATCTTATCCAAGATGATCTTCAACGAAGAAATCTCTGCTGGTTTAGATCAAGTTTCCAAATCCGTTGTCTTCACCAAGGGCGTTGAATTGACCAAATTACAAGAATTAGCCTTGAGTTTGGCCGACAGAGCCTCTTCATTGGCTGACCGTAACGAACGTTTAGCTGGTGGTCATCAACAACAACAAGGTCACTCATACAGTGGTCACAAATCATCTGGTGATGAAGGTAAAGTTCATCACAACAAGCGTAACCAAAATTTCAAATTTGCTCCTGTCACTGGTGCCTTATCAAGTGCACCAGGTTCAATCTCAGGTGCTTTAAACGGCATGGACAAAAGTAACAATCAAAGAAGAAAAACAACTCGTGCTTAGGTGTCATCTTAGAAACTCTGTATATTGTTAATTATAAAATGTGAAAAACAGATTCAACTCGTAGTTACTGAAGAAGAACATTTGCTTTCTATCAACATCAAGATATATTTTGGTTAAAGTCTATAGTACATGAGATAAAAGGCGTGCTCTCAATTTCAGGGCATATGTTCATGCAAAGTAACTGCTCCACAAGACACCTTCCAAGTCCTCGAGTTGATCCTCCGTGAAGAATAAACGATCAACGTGCCAGGTATCAGATCTTATCTTCTTGAACGCACTCAAGATCTCCTTAGCAGATTTACCAACGATACCAGCATGTGAAGAGGCCTTTGCTAAAATAGAAATGTGTGCAGGAAGCCACTTTGGTGGAGGTGAAACGTATGGGTATGCACCAATCAAAGCACCCAAGCCGATTGTAGACCCATGAAGCTGGATTGTTTCTTCGTTTGTCAACTTCTTGGAGTTTTTGGTTTTCTTTTTCGTCAACACTTTGGCATAACGGTCTGTAAATTCCTTGACACCTTCGAATCCCAAAGAGGTGTGAATCAAACCGGAAAGCACTGCAGATGCTTTATTTCTAACTTCAACGGACTTATGAAATAAAAGTTGATCAACTCTCGCCAATAATGCTCTTTTTTGACTTTCAGTGAGAAGCAATAGTTGACGGGAAAAGAAAGTTTCAATGAATGATAATTGAAGAAGAATCTGGTGGATTGTAGTGTACTCTATCTCGGTGAGCTCAACAATTGTTGGGAGTGTCTCTGGTCTGTAAGAAATATCTGCAAGGCGATGGTACACATAACCTGGGTTGATACCGGCCAATTTACAGAGCTCCCTATTGCTTTCAAGTTTGGAAAGAAAAGGGGTGATATAATCACTAATGAATGGTGATAGTGCGATCGAAAAGACACCATTCAAGGCATCTTCCAACCATCTCAAAATTGTAGACGAAATGTAGAAATAGTCCGATTTCAGAGTTTCTTGGACAGTTAACTCACTAGTCTGATTTCTCAGTTCTTCAGCATGTCTAAAGAGAGCCTTAATTCTATCATCAAAAGATTTTGGAGTTTGATAGGTTAAAAGACCCAATTCATGTTCTTGTTGTGCTTTCAAAAATCCAGTCGAATCGTTATATGACTCCCTGAAGATTGTAAACGCTAAGGTGGAAACTAAACCACCAACTTGGTCTCTAACTAATTGGTATGGGTGCTCGAATAACAACTGGTCAAATATCATATCTGCTCTATTGAATCTCCACCCAAGACTTGCCAAGTAAGATTTAGTGAAATTAATTCTTGCGGATTGAATGAACGCAGAGTCTGAGTTCACATTGATCACAGAATCTAATTTTTCAACGTATGAAGCTAGAAGTGGTATGCGTCTGATATCTATTCTAGATGGAACCCACCAAAAGACGATATTCCAGACGGCTGACGTGTCAGGGGCGATATCAGTGCTGAAGACCAGGTCCAAGAACGGTTTCAAGAAATTATCCCTGCTCTGGATATCTTCGTCAGTTGTGTGGTTTGTTGCAACCAATATACCACAGATCAGTTCAGCCACCACAATAACAGCAGCTTTTTCATCTTTGTCATAATTTTCAACAATGAAGTGTAGAAGGTCTTGGTATTGCACTTTAGCGAATCCCAAAGAGATCAAATGAACAACTGTGGAGAATAGAAAGACATCGATACTTTGGAAAAGACCCTTGGCCTCGTTATCTTGCATCAAAATTTTGATCACCGAGCCAAGCCATTCTTGTGTAATATGGGAGCCGAGTAGTTTCAAGCACTCTTTATCGTGATCACTAAGAGTGATATCAATTGATGCTTTAGTTGGCTCAATGGCCTGAATATAGTCATTCCAGAACAACCAACCTTTGAAAGCTCTTCCATCGATAAAATAGTTTGGAGATTCGAAGTTGTTCATCTCATCCGTAAACTTTTGCGAGAAATCTTGACGAGTGTCAATCTTAATCATACCATCCCTTTCAAATTGATTATTGAACGAGTTCCCCAAGTCATACTTGAATGTGGCAAACCTAACAATCTTCTCGAAGATCTTTGTACAAGCCCTAATACACAAACGTACCAATGATGGATGGTGGTGTTGTGATTTCAAAATAAGCAATTGCAAAACCTCTTTTCTTGCTGGAACTTCATAATACTGTTGAATGTTGATCAAAAACTTGAGATACAGAAGGGACAACTTCCAGTGTTGGTTTTCTGTTTCAGCTTTGACCAAATAGTCTTGAAGATCTTCAATGAGTTTCATGTAATAGTTTCTCTTGTTATCCTTTGCAGTTTTAACAGTTTGGATCTCTAAATCAATACATCTATCTGGAGGTCTGATAGCAACATCAATTTCAGACGCTTCAAAGATGGCAATTGCTGATGGAATTTTCAAGGCAGTAGAGAAATCGTTGAATCCCTTTTGAGCAATAGCGTTGATTTCCGGGTTGTCGATGCTTAGACAACGAGATAAGATATCAGTGATTTTGCCAATATTAACGTAGTCAGACAGTAACTTATTGTGAATTTTCTTCAGCCTGAAGATTCTCAAGCCTGCTTCAACTCTTTTGTAATCCTTTTCAGCCATGAATGTCTCAATCTTTTGGATAATCTGGTTCAAAATGAAATTGTAAGATCCAATAAGTTTCTTCATTGTCTCGATCATGGTCATCTGACCTGGTTGATAGACATTAGGATATGGTGAGGTAGAGAGCTCCACAATGTCACCTAATAGGATTTTATCAAGTTTAGTCTGGAATCTGTTTGTCGAGTGAAGAATGACTCTTTGACGATGGAACTTCTCAATTCTGGCACCAATACATGATCTTGTGAATGGTTTCGAATAGTTTCCGATTGATTGGACTCTTTTCAAGAAAGTATAGTCGATGAATAATTCATCTTCAAAATCAATGGTAGACAGCTTACCAACGTCACAGAAGTATGCTTCTAGCGTATGAAGTAAAGCTTGGAACAAATGGACATTATCGTCCTTGTTGGTTTTAACAAACTGGTAAGCCTTGTGTAATCCTTGACCAACCAAAGACTTAAGGTAATGAAGATGGGAATAGTTGGTGTATGTTCTCTTTTCAATCGAGGTAGACCCAAAGAAGTAATTACAGTTGTAAATCTTCAATTCTCTGAAAGCAACTGACGAGTTCATGATCGAAGTCAGATCACTATCGTGTTGTGCCATTGGTGTCAAGAGTCTAGAGCTTGGGACCTCATCCTCAATGTTGATCCCTTCAACATCGTAAGCGACACCATTTATAACACCATTGAAGTCTTCCTTAATATCTCTTTCATTGTCAGCATCAGAATCAGCAACTAAGCCCACACCTTCATGGTACTTGGTGATCTCTTCAATATCAATGTTGAATTCTCTATCATCCGTTCTCATTGCTCTTAGTGATTTCAAGATCATCAATTTCTTTTGTAAAGATGTTGATCCCAACCCTTCACTCTTGTCGCCTGGTTCGTTGTTGAAATCAGGGTCAAACAAGATACTGTTACCTGATAAAGCGCTACTAATGTACAGTAGGTGCTTGGTAAACTCATCAGAGAAACGCAATGACGATACGTCATCGGCATTCTTGGTTAATTCCTCCAAATTCATCAAAGTTTCCACTGTAACAGTTTCGAAAACTTCAACAGCAAAAGCAATCTCTTCATTGCCTGGCTTGTACCAGCTAAATTGCAAGTTTTCTGGATCAAATCTGTCTTCTTCAAATTGTTTACCACCCCAGTACTCTTCATAGTTGATTTCACCATCGCTTTTTCTGAAAAGACTGTTTTCCACTAATCTTATTGTAGTTATACTGGACAAAGTTTTGTGAATCACATTTGAGGCAAGACCATGAAGCGATGGATTAGAAATTTCCCTGTATAAAAGTCTTATCAAATCCATGAATTGAGCTTTGTGTTGAAGCACTTGATTGTTGGAAACACTTAGCATCTCAGCCAAGATAGCAAGGTAGACAACCAATTTCTTATCACCTCCAAGGATCTTGCTGGTGTTATTTCTGATCGACCCGGCACCTTGCTTAACTTGATCTCTAATTAACTTATCTAGGAGCTCAAAATATCCAGCAAATTTTGAATTATCATACTTGATGACAGTGGCATAGATATTTGACAATAATGCTTCATTGTCGTTAACATCAATATCATGGAAATCACCACCATCAAACTTATCCTCAAGACATTTGGCGAAATATTCATACATTTCCGGTGCTAGAGATTGGGACAAGATCAAAGTTGATTGTGTTATTTTAAAAATCAGTCTTTCACCTAAGTCCGCCTCCAGTAATAAGAACAATTTGTCAATGTAGAGCTTTATGATATCCTTGAAAATCTTTGTGGATCCAACAAAGGCACGATGAAGTACAGAATCTTCAACTTCAAACTCTGTAAGTGGGTTCCCCTTCAAGAACAGCACATGATCTTGAACGAATCCCAAAGTATCTGACTCAAAAGAAATATAGTCCTCTTCTGATGATAAGTCCTTGAATGGAATTAAAGAGGCCACGGTGACTAAAGTGTTGAACACATTATTCGTCAAATGCAAATCATTGTTCCCAATTTTGTTTATCAGCAATGATAACAGGTTTGTCATATGGATACGGAACACTTTATCATGAATCATATATCTTGACACCTCGGTGAATTGCTTCAAAGAGACAATGATTCTATGAGAAGAATCAATGTACTGATCAGTCAATGAATCATATAGATCAACCAGAACCTGGTTAACCAAGATAAATTTGTTACTAGCTTTTAAATCAGTAAGATATCCCAAGGAGGCAATGTAATAGTTACAAATGCTATCCTTCTTAGATTGTGACCCCAACAAGACCACTTCTCTAAACATATCAATGACTTTCCTGTTTGTCTCCTCGGTAAGCTTGATACTTTCTGGGACTTTTGATTCTTCGTCCTGTTCCAACATGTATCTCTTGTGGTACTGTTTGATAAATCTATGACAAAATCTAGCAATCAACACAGACCATGGGCCGGAGTTTGAAGGATGGACATATGTTTCGACGGCTTTTAAAAGGACATCTAATTTGGCGTGATATTGGTCAAAGTTTTCATTATTTATGGAATAAACCAACACACGAGCCAATCCAAAGAAAGTTGTAACTTTGAAATCGTTTCTCAAGTTATTTTGAATCTTGTTGAAAATAAAATCCATTTGACCTTCTGAAAAAATACCAAACTCTGCAAATTTGATAGCTGAGTTATTACCCTTTGCCAATTGTGAATAGATCCCACGGGTGATACGACCCAAAAGATCGATGACATTAGCATCCAATGCCTTAATCGTAGAGTTATTAGTCCAGAAATAAAACAGTGAAGTGACATAATCCAACACAGATTCCCTTTCAGTGACAAAAATTGGTAACGCATTACACAATACAGTCAAACTCAGGAACCCTGTTGGGATGGAGAATCTTGTCAATGCGAAATCATAAATTTCACGCATTGCAGTAGGTTCAAAGAAATAATTTGAGTTCAATGCCAATCTCATTGCCTGATTGAAAGTTTTCTTATCAGATTCACTTGTAGTTGGGTTATAAATATCATAAACAGGGTCAACATCTGGGAAGAAGTCCACAATTAGTGATAATAATGGTTGGTGATTTAGAACCAACAAGTTATTCTCGCTCAATTGATCTCTATATGAGTATGTGAGCTTGATGAACATATCAATGAACAATTGTGAGTTGATTGATTGGCCTTTAGCAACACCTAGGTAAAAATAAACTTTTGCCAAATTAGCTCTTAGTTTCAAGGGGATATCGAATTTCGCCTTTAAGCAAGTCTTCAACTCATTTGTCCAATGATTAACACTGATGATGGTTGCTGATCTAGGCAACACTTTACCAATAACACCAGATGACTTGTTATCTTCGTCGTCATCGTCATCATCATTTTCATCCTCATCTCCCTCGTAGTCAAAAGAGAGGTCTGCATTGTATAAATCAGTATCTAGCGCCAATTCGACGTCATTCTTCACAGATGCCAAATCCTTTGTCGAAATGCTGACAAGACATTCCAAATCCATTGATTTGATGGCGATGTACAAATGGACCAAGATCTGTGTCAAGTACTTTGCTTGATCCTGGTGTGATTCTGTTTGATAGGGCAATAAGGTTTTCAAATCTAATTTTCTTGTCTTTTCCCTAGAATAGTACTTGGATTTCTTGTCAGTGATATTTTTCAAATACTCTTCATAAGAGTCAGGATAGTCCAAGCCATAATGCTTCAATCTCGTCTTGAGCAACTGCACTTCAGGGTCCTCGCCTGCACCGTTCTGATTGTTTAATTTGACCCCAAACGCAGTAGGATCTGGGGTCAACTGTTTGCGATCGAACCTTGCCTTCTTTGTCTGCTCTGAGTAGCTATCCAAGCTTGACACTGGTCTTGCCGGTTTCGATGAGTCGCTAGCCAGGTTGAGTAGCGCCTTGTTCCTCAAGGGAGTTGGGGCGGTAATGTTTTGTGGCATTGTGTATCACACTCTCCAGCTCAACTCTCAATTCTAGTGGTAGCGCCCTGTGTAACGAGTCAATTGAAGGTAGTGGAATCCACAAGATCTTTGCTCTTTCAGCTCAGCAATTGCCACAAATTTCACTGTGTGCACTTATTAATCACATCCTTTATCACGTTAAGCTCCTCTGCGTAAGTTTGAGCGCTGTGCCAGTTTCAGTCACGTGACCAGCGAGATTTCTCACTCCACTTTTGAGACTGGAAATTATCACATGTGATTCACTACTACTAATTCAGAGTAATTAAGAGAGAAGTAACAAATGAGACAGCAACCATACAATTCCACCTGAGTGTCTCTCTATACACATAAGCTATTGTAGACATGTACATTATCCTATTACTATAGCTGTACTGTTATTGTTGCCCACTACTGCCATTCCAGTACGTGCCACCAGTCTCGGTTTTTTTATTTATTTTTATTTTTCTGTTGAGAAGGGCCTTTCTTTACTCTCTAGAGATGAACCGAAATTCCCAAAGCACTTTGTATAGCTACTCAGCTATTTCATACAACCAGCTGAGAAACAAACACTCGCTTGAATCAATAACCATACAATGGGACTTTTGAGATCCATCAAGTTCTACTCGAAAACAGTGCTCGCCGCTACCATCCTCGGTGGTTGTGCTCTCTACGGTGTGCTCGCTTCTATCGCTCTAACTCTTGTTGGGAAGCGTCATCTCGCTCAATGGACCACAGCAAGAGTGTTTTACTACACCTTCAGTACTCTCTTGGGTATCAAGATCAAGCTGATCAATGGTGAACGCTTGGAAAAACTACCAGCTATCCTGATCTCGAACCATCAAAGTGCCCTTGACATTTTGATTTTAGGGAGAATATTCCCAAAAGGTTGTGTTGTTACTTCCAAAAGCTCATTGAAATATGTTCCATTCTTAGGTTGGTTCATGGCCCTCAGCGGTACTTTCTTCTTGGACCGTTCCAATAGAGAAAAATCTGTCAAGACATTAAACAAGGCCTTGGACAAATTGAAAGCCAAGAAGAGAGGTTTATTCATCTTTCCAGAAGGTACTAGATCATACTGCAAGACTCCTGAACTATTGCCTTTCAAGAAAGGTGCCTTCCATTTGGCTCAACAAGCTGGTATCCCTGTGATTCCATTGGTCGTCTCTGTCACCTCATCTTTAGTGGACTCCACTACAAAGACATTTGAAACTGGTGAAATTGTCATCAAAGTCTTGGAACCAGTGCCAACTAAAGACTTGAAGAAAGAAGACATTGGTACTTTTTCCATCAAAATCAGAGAACAAATGTTGACTGAACTACAAACCATTGGTCTTTCCACCGTGGGTAATCCAGATGACGAATATGAAAACGTTCCAAATGAAGAAGACGAAGATGAAGCTGGCGATGAAACCAATGCTGAAAGATCCAGCCTATTGAGCAAGACCCCAGAATCAACTAGTGATTGATGCCCTTCAAATTATATTACAATATTTTTTATACAAAATGAGTTTACGATTTAGATTAGAAGCCGTTTTATCGTAGCTGTAGATATTTCGAGAAAAAGAAAAATGGATCGAGATAAAGATATGAAAAACACGTATTACCGAGAACGTAACTACCTATCACAATATTGATCCACCTCAAGATCAACCCCCATCAAAACCCAACTCAGAAATGGCCGCATCCGTATCGCTCACCCAGAGAGAGCGTAAACAACAGGCTGTGGAAAACAGGAAAAGACAACTCGAGGCCGCTGCCCAAGAGGAATCCCAACCAACCACTACCAAGAAACCTATCGAACCATTACCACAATTACCACATGAACGTCTATTAAGATGGATCGGTACAGTGGGGATCCACTACATCACCACAGATAAAGTCATCCAAGTGTCCATCCTAGCTTTTGTGACAAACTTGGCCGTTATCAAGTATTGGGATGATTATCAAGATGATGAATCCATCAATTTATTGGTCAGTGTCGCGTGTGCCGTATTGGCCCTTTTCTCAGGATTGATCATCTCATACAAGACCCAGTTGAGTAAACAACAAGAGTCTAAGGATGAATCGTTGCCAAAAGTGGAATTACCATCATGGAACTCGGTGTATTTGGTTGTATTGCCTGGGTATTTGTCACTAGTGTTGGATAAGAGTTTGATGCTTTATAACATGGCGCTAACGACATCTGTCCTGAAATTACCATTCATTGCTAAGATCACGATCCAATTATCCATCCTGGGGTCGAATGCTGAGCATTTGGATCACAGGATGAACTTACTCGTGGTCGTTGGTCATTTAGCTATTCATTATGTCTTGGGAGAATTGTCTGAATTTAAATCATTGGATGAAGTGGAAGTTTGTCTTTTCAGCATCTTGTTAACTGATTTGTACCTGATTAAATCAGAAGCATTCTACGTTGTGCTTTTACAAAAACTGTTCATCTCATTTGGTGCTGGTATCGCATTGTTATACTTGATTACCAAAATCCTTCCAACTAATAACTTGGCCAGAACTTTGGTTATTATCGTTTCATGGTGTACTGTGTTCACCAGTTTGAGTCTGTACCAATTAAACCCAATCTTGGGTGAGAATGCCATTGTTTGGGTGTTTAACTATATTACCTCCACCGAGACAAGAATTAAAATCGTGGGTACATGGTTATGTTCCTTATTATTGTTGATCCCATCTATCTTCAACTACAAGATCCAATTCTCTCCAAACTTCAGAAGAAAAATCTGGCATTTCTTTGTTTTGGGTCTTGTTGCTTATCCATTGTATTTGGACCCAGAATTTGTCAAAGTTTGTTTATCAGGAACTATCATTTTGTTCTTACTCGTTGAACAAATTAGATATTTGAAACTAAGCCCATTTGGCGCTTCATTGGATACTCAGCTAAGATTGTTTGCCGATTTTAGAGATGAAAAGGGTCCAATCATCATCTCTTATATTTATTTATTCGTTGGTATCACTGTACCAATATTGTTTAACAACTCTGTTGTCGGTCTAGTCGCTTTAGGTGTTGGTGATTCTTTAGCCTCCATTGTTGGATCAAACTTCGGTGCTATCTTCTGGGCCCGCTCAAAGAAAACCGTTGAAGGTACTTTAACCTTCATCGTGGCCACTTTCATTGTGTGCTCTGCCTTCAAATACGTTGGTTGGTTCTTCTTGGATAAATCATTCCACTCACTCTTGATGGCTTGTACTTTGGGTGGTCTCTTGGAGGGGAACAGTGACATGAATGACAACATCTTGATCCCAGGATTCATGGTTGTCGTCATGGAGATCTTGGAATAGAACAAGCATTGTAAATAATCAAAATTATATAGAAATACATCACTATTAATTATTATCAAATTGTCTATGCTGTATGCTCATTACGTAAGCGATTTCCCTCTATGGCTTTTCACGCGCTACATTAATATCTTAGATTGACACATTAAAGTGGTGCTAAACAAACAGATGAGTTGACTATAGCGCCCAAGCATCACCACGTCTTATGGACCTCATCAAAGACATCAAGTCTGTCAACCTCAAGATCGTATGTTTCAGTTTCACTCTTTAACAGCCGCTGTTTTCATGCTAACAATGACAGTTCATAGAGCCTCAGAAACATGTCATAAAATGTCCATTGATACAACAAGTTGACTGTGCACTTATTCATTTCATAGATCAAGCCAAGGCGGTGAGGCACAACTACATCGAGAAGATAATACTCGAGAGACTGGCATCTCCTGGTAGCCCCATGGGCCTTGTGATTGTGTTTGATCTGCTTTATGAGTGGACCGCGGGAAACCCAAGGTATGATAAAGTAATGAGTCAATTGACATTGGAGCAGCAGAGGACGATTCTCATTATCCAAGATATAGATACTCCAGGTGACTTGATCAAGTGTCTCAAGTCTTTGAAAGACCCCGATTCTCAAGTGTTTGGTGATCGTAAACAAGGACTACAAAATGCTCCAATCTCCCTGATCATAGTGGACAACCTTTCCACTTTCTACTGGGATACAATGTCATCGGGAACCACCAAACAAGAGTATTCTACCATTGCTTCCACGCTCAAGGCAACTCATGCGTATTTTGGATGTTCTGTGATTACCACTAGTTGGGATCAGAACTTCAACATCAAGAAATCGAGATCTGACACCCAAAACCACCCACCATATGCTTACACACATATACCCATGGGGTATTTACAAATATTTGATCATATCTATCGGTTTAGTGTCAAGAAACCAAGGTCCAGAGGTTCAGAGCCGAACAAGGTTATATGTTGGTATCGCGGACCGGATGGTGAAGTGAAGCAGTTTCTGGAAAATAGCACTTGAAAAGAGCTTTCCGATTGACCCTAACAGTTGCTAATTGACAATCCACAATTAATATAGCACTAGCTACGATATCAATATTGAAGAATGGCTGAAGGAACCCTTACCTAGCTTTTACTAGTTTATACCCGCGAAATGTGTGTCCTGGCACAACTCATCGGTGTTTTTTTCATCCATCGTTAGTGCTATACAAAATTTTCAGAGACAAAGGTTTAACGAAGGTGTCAGTGTAAGTAGAGCTTCAATCAAGTAACCAGAGACATAATGAGTGAACAACAAGAAGTTAAACCTGTTGAACAAGTCCCAGAAAACGTGGAAGAAGTTCCAGCTGCCACCGAAGCCCCAGTTGAAGCCACTGAAACCACTGAAGCTCCAGTTGAATCTACTACTGAAGAAAAAGTTGAAGAACCAACCAAGACTGAAGAATCTAAGGAAGAAGCCAAGGAAGAAACTAAGGAAGAAGAAGCTGCCACTGAATTTGAACCAAAAGAAGTTGTTAAACAAGTTGAATTTTATTTCAGTGACTCCAACTTACCAAAAGATAAATTTTTATGGAGAACTGTTCAATCCAATGAAGAAGGTTGGGTTTCTATAAGCACCATTGCCTCTTTCAACAGAATGAAGAAATACAGACCATTATCTGCTGTTGTTGATGCCTTGAAGACTTCTGATTTCCTTGTTGTGTCTGAAAACGGTGAATTAGTCAAACGTAAAGATCCAATTTTACCACCAAGTGATTCTGAAAAACAATCCAGATTCCAAAGAAGTGTCTATGCTAAAGGTTTTGGTGAAGAGACTGAGACTACTCAAGATGATTTATTGAAATTTTTCACCCAATATGGTAAAGTCAATGAAGTCAGATTAAGAAGAGATGATCACAAGAAATTCAAGCAATCCGTTTTCGTTGAATTTGCCGAATTGGAAGATGCAAAGAAATTTGTTGAATTGAGTGAAAAGCCAAAATATAACGATAATGAATTGTTGATTATGAGTAAACCTGCTTATGTTGAGATGAAGGCTAATAATGAAAATTTCGGTGGTCAAAACAACCAACAAAGAAAGAGAAAATTCAATGGTTTCAAGAACAAGAGAGGTGGTAACTTTAAGCGTTCAAGAAAATAAGTCTTGACAGTATATAAATAGCTTAGTGATATCATTCACACATATTTTAATGTACATTAGCCCATGTATGAAAACAAATAATCAAAACGTATAGTCCAGTGGTATTATACAAATGAAATTTTAAACAAGGAGAAGATCTTATGCACTCGACGTTGCCCTTGGAACACCAGGGGTAGACCATGAAGGTTTCACCACTTTAATACCAGGTTTATACCACCCAACCACTGATGGATCAGGAGCCGGACTAGCAAAATTCACCGCTGACGAAATGGTATACGACCAACCTGGCGTTATCGTCGAATAGACCAATGGTGATGGTTTGATACTATGGAAATACGTTAATGAACTCGTTGCGAATCTTCTTGTCCATGCGGACTTGTCCTTCGTTATAGTGGTACCTGGTTGTAATTGCATTGGAGCGAATCTTGTCTTGCCTGTTTGTAGCGTATATGGCACAGTGAACGAAGCAGAATGGTCTTGGGTCCCCACAGCGGCGGCACCATTACCGTTGTTCAATGAGACTTGACCTGATGGAGGGTCAGAGACTGAGCCGACACTTGGTTGGTAAGAGCCTGTCATCCCCGAGAGGGTGAATCTGTTTGTATAATGGATTGTGTATCCATCCGAAGTTTGGGAGTAGATTTGGATGTAGTATTGACCATTAGCACCTAGTGAGGCATCAGCACTCAGTGTTATTGAGTGGTCTGTGATTGAAGATGCGGTTATCGCTGAAGCTAGAGTGGAGACAGCATGGATATCACTGTTTGGGCCTGAACATAGCACAAAAGTGTATGCTGTGATATCTGTTAAGGGAGGTTGGGCATTGGATTCGATCCATGAGACAGGGATTGTGACTTTACCATTAGAAGCTGTGTAAGTGTCACCTTTTAGTGGTTTGGAAGGTGAGACATCCGATATGACGATTTGGAACAATAGGAAGAGTATTGTGAGGTACTTCATACTGTGTGTTGTGTGTATATATACCAGGCTTATTTAATGATGAGTTGCAATGGGTATAATAGTGGATATAGTACAAGTGTATATAGAGTTAATTATGTTAACCAAACTTACGAGATACGCGTTTGTTTATAAACGAATACTATCCAGTACGAAACTCCAGATGAAGAGATACGCTTTGCAGAGAGTCACCTCCAACTCCCAAGAGATCTGGGAAATAGGGCTCAAAGGGGGAAGCACAGCGTACCGTTTGGGCCATTGGTTCTGGTGGCTTTAAGGATCTACGCAGCTGCACAGAGGGCACTTTATACATATATGGCGCTACAGAGATGGTACATACATTCCTGAGCTCGGTGAATAAAGCGATGAGGAAGAAGAGCTGAGATACAGGACAACCGGCGACTAGTGTGTTAGTTATGGTGTCTTAACACTAGAGAGTGAATACTATCTTGTATTGCACTTGCTCTCTCCAGTCTCCAATTGCTTTCCAGTATTGTCCAAGTCCCACTTGGGGCACTTTTAAAGTACTGCGTTAATAATATCAGTACATGATTAAACCCTGTATAATGTAGGTCTAACTTCCGAGACCCGGTACATACGTAAGTTCAAGTGGTAACATGATATTGACATACGTGTAGTACTAACTTAGATCGTTCTTACCTAGTCCAAAGAGTTACGAGTCTAGGCTGGACGATATTGTACGTTGTACGCTGATCTTTATGTATTGGTCCCCAGATCTCCAGAGCGTCGGATTTACGTCCATTTCGAATGCGCACTGTGGAGAACTGAGATCTCGTAATCTTCATACTTCATACAATTGAAGCCCCTATAAATGACCAGATAAACAATAACAATAGATAACCAGGCGTTAACTCTAAGTGGATTCAACGATGACCTCATACAACACACCAGCAAACACAGTCAACTCAACCTCTTTAAACTCATTCAACGCGAACCACTCGCTCTACGACAAAGTGAGACCCGATTTCGAGCCAAGATTTGTCAACAGTTTCTTCAAAGATCTAGATCTCATTGATACCGATGAGAATTCTCAAGACAATAAGCACATCTTGGAACTAGCCGCAGGGACAGGTAAATTCACAGAACTCATCGTCAATGCTGGACTCTCGGCCAACTTGGTCATTGTGGAACCTTCACAGGGGATGATTGAAACTTTTAGTGCCAAATTCCCACAATTGAATGTCAAAATTGGATCAAGTTATTCCCTTCCATTACCAGATAACTCAGTGGACACAGTGATCATTGCACAGGGGTTCCATTGGTTTGCCGATAAGGAATCATTACAAGAATTATATAGAGTCTTGAAACCAAGGGGGAAATTAGGACTTATCTGGAATTTCGATGCTACAGTGAACAACAAGAGTTTGGAATTATCAAGTCAATCCTTGAGACTTTCAGATGATGATATTGTGGCTAAAAAGGGTTGGGAAACAATTGCACTCACTGCACATAGGTATGATTTTGAGGTTCCACAGTACAGGAAAGGTCAATGGAGACAAGTGTTCCAAGATAATCAAGACTTGTTCCAGCTGGAATCTGTCCAAGATTCATTCACGTATAGGTTTGAAAATTTCCCAACTGAATCAGTGTTTGATTATTGGTTATCAAGAAGTTATATAACCTCTCTACCTTCCACCGAGAAAGACAAGTTACGAGCCGAACAAAACCAAATCATATCACAGTTAGATGACTCTTCATTCGTTCCAAACACCCAGAGAACCCTGATTAAACAATTCCTCGGTGCAGAATCCTTCGTCATCACGGTCAATAAATAGTAATTTATATATAATCTTATAGATCTTTTTGATTATATCGATAGTAATGGTTGCTTGTCTTGGAATATCTTGCTCGTATCGTTTGTGTATATAAATATGACAATCTTCCCGGTCATTGTATAA
Source organism: Hansenula queroliae (assembly GCA_030674255.1). Taxonomy (NCBI): domain Eukaryota; kingdom Fungi; phylum Ascomycota; class Saccharomycetes; order Phaffomycetales; family Wickerhamomycetaceae; genus Hansenula; species Hansenula queroliae. The sequence continues at coordinate 119,147 of JAJLXP010000007.1, read as the reverse complement.
AGAATCAACTTGAACCATGTCGCAAATTAAAGAAAATTAATGACATTGCTGGCATTTTACTTACTACTTGCGTTGACCATAGCACTGGTGCATGCTGCTAATCGAACAGCACTGACTGACTACATCAATTGTGTCGAGGCAGTCTCACCGGGGAGGTATCAGTATGGGGTAAGCCTCGAAGGAACACTGGTGGTCACATTTGCCGACCATTTCGACACCCAAGTTAATGGTATCGATAGAATCTTATTCGAGTGTTTCAACAGGCACCTAAGATCTTACAAGCTAAGGGTGAACCACAGAGATAACCCTTACCCAGAGAGAGTTGATTTGTTCAGCGCACAAGCAGCAATAGATGAAGATCTAGACATTAAGAGACACAATAGTCCTCAAGGAACAGTGATGGGATTGTACGGCTCAGGTATTGACAACTACATAGATTCTAATTCGAGTGACTGGTACACCAAGGCTTCATCATACAGGTCTGCGCAAGCCCTTGTGCGTGCTCCCAAAATCCCAAGTCCCATATACATATAATTAAATCCATAATATAGTCATATCCATATACATATAGGCATATAAAGCCTTAATATATGCTCAGATCATTGTATAGGTGCAAAATCATTCGTCATCACCGTAAATAAATAATACCTTATATAATCTCATAGATCTTCTTAATAAAATCCCATGATGTAAACCCAATAACATCGGTCCTCCCTTGCATAGGGATCCCTTTATAAAACTTTAGTTTCCCATCTTTACTCATCAATAGGAACTTACATTTGAACATGGACATCTCAAACTTGCGGAAATCCATCGCTGTATTCTCCATCAAGAAATCATAAATCACTTCATCTAATCCGTCCTCATCCTTCCTCTGTTTCCCCAATTTGATGACATCCTTATGCCCAATCTCCAATGACACGGTCGATAAATTCCCATCTTGGGTCTTGATGTCATACGTCAATTCCAGATCACCTAGTCGAGAGAGGTCTTCATCGGGTAGTCCCGAAACGACGAGTGACATGCATTCGACTAGGAATTTTGAATCAAATATCACAGGTTTAACGAAGCATCCCAGTGAGGATTTCAACCATTGGAGGATCAGGTTCATGAGTTTCCCTGTACCACGCGTTAAAATCAGTGTAGAGAACCTTTTCTTTTTGGTATTATTATCAACAGATCTGAGAAACGTAATGGTATGTTTCCTTATGATACTGTTCGGGAACGCTATTGTCAACGTATCCATTTCAAATTTGGAATCATCTATCACTTGGACTTCTTGCTCATGCCTTATTTTAGTAGACTGTTGTAACTCATCAACACTGTATGTGGAAAGACTCGATGCCACTATTAAGTCATCGTAAGACTCAGCTAAGATCACGACGACGATGGCTTTTAAACTCTGGATGAAAGATGGCGATCCCAAGTCGGCGTCGATTGCTGTCGATTTGAACAGTTTCAAATTGCTCTCAAACAGTGACATTTTGGTATTCTTTTTGTTGTGATTTGGTGATAATTTGATTGTTTTGGTCTTGAGATGAGATTCTGTTTATGATCGGAAATACCGCGACTGAGATTTCAAGCAGTGCCTTTTTAGCGGTCCTTGAACTTGAACATTAAACGATAAAACGACTGAATTTTGACAGATCTTTACGAGTGTTTTGTTCAATTGATAAAGGATTTGAAGGTGTTTTAGATAGTGAAATTGTTAGCTACATCCAACTCAATTGCTGATTAATTACCTAGCTTATTCATTTCAATCAGGTGCAAATTGCAATCATGAGCAACTTCTGGGATAACAATAAAGGAGCCATCCTCAGTGGAGCAAAGACAGCTGGGAAGTACAGTGTTCAAGGTGCTAAATTCGTTGGTAAGACTGGGTACCAGGCTGCAAAAAATCAAAGAGCTAAGAACGTTGCTAAGCAAAATGGGACTTCTGATGGTATGTACCAAGGGATATTGCCTACATATAAGATATCATACTAACAACAATCTACAGACAACTCACCAGATTTTGGAGAGGCAAGACCATTGGAAATATTGCCTAGTGTGGCACATCTACCACCTCCTCCATTGAAACCTGGACAAGGCCAATATACAAGTAAAAATAGACAACAGAATCTGGAGGCTATGGGTGGTCCTCCAATCATTCAACAGCCTCAACCTCCACAGAGATCTATACCTGAGACTCCAGTACAAATGGCTCAGCAAGGTACAGCTCCTGTGTATGCTCAAGCTACAGTGCAACAAGTCACATACCAACAACAGCAACCAGTGATTCAGGAACCTGTTCAAGAAGTCACTTATCAACAACAAATGCAACAAGCTCAACCAGTGCCATATAATCAACAGGTACCTCAACAGACAGTTCAACCAGTAGCATACCAGCAGCAACAACAACAACCAGTGATTCAACAACAACAGCCAATGTATGCCAATACGCAGCCTGCTCAAGTCCAACCTACACCGGGACTTCCTCCAAGAGCTGTTCCACAAACTCCTGCTCAAACTTCCACTCCAGCTCAAGCACCTGTTCAACAATCTTTCCAAGATGTACTGGCTAGTCAAGTTGCCAATCAAGTTACACAGAACGTTAAGGCTAGTTTCAAATCAGGTTTTGCAAATTTGAGTCAATCAAATCAACCACAACAATCACAACAAGCTGCTACCACGCCTGTCAGTGCACCTGGAGACACTACTCAAACTACACAACAAGCGCAACCACACCAAAGTTTCTTGGAGAAACAAATCCAAAAACATGCTGCTCAAGCTGTGAAAACCACCATCTCAGCCCAATTTAACCAAGGTCAACAAGGTCAGCAGAATGCTGCACAAGTCGGCGCTCAACAGGTTCAAACAACCCAGACACAACCAAGTTTCCTGGAACAACAGATCCAGAAACATGCTGCAAAAGCTGTTCAACAGACTATCTCTGCTCAGTTCAACCCAGCTCAAAATCAACAAGCTGGTGGTCAACAACAGCAAGCTGGTCAACCCGTTCAGACTCCACAGCAACAAGCCACTACACCAAATCAACAGTTCCAAAATCAAGTTACTCAATCGTTGAAAGGCGTGTTTGGGGGACAAGCTCAAACTCAGCAGGTCCAACCACAACAAGTTCAACCACAACAAGTTCAACCACAAGCACCAGCTCAAGTGCAACAAGTGCAAGCTGCTCCTGTCCAATCTACCCCTGCTAAATCGCCATTGTTAAGTTTCCAGAACCCATATCACCCAGTAGCAGCTCCTGAGCCAGTCGTTGCTGAGACTACGCCTACCCAACCAACTGCTGAACAGACTAGCAATGCTCCACCTGTTTTAGCCCCAAGAAACTATACAAGAGCTCCAATTGCACCACCTAGACAGCCACCTCAACAATCTGTTGCTCCTGTTGAAGCAATTGCCTCTGGTGTCGAGGCTGTTGCTATTGATGATGGTTCAGCACAGCAACAAGCACCAGTGCCACAGGTTCCTTCTCAATTTCTACAAGGACAAGTTCAACTACCTGGTATGCAAGTGGTACAACCACCACAAGCCCAGACTCAAACTGTATCACAACAGCAGCCACTTCAAGCCATAGCCTCACCACCTGCTGAAAGCGCAGCGCCAGTTGTTCCCCAGCCGCTTAATGTACCATCTCCAGATTTGTCAAACTTACCATTACCACCAAGACATAGAGACGTTACACCAACACCAATGTCACCATCTCCAAGTCACTTGTCTCAAGTGAACACTGGAGGGAGTGCTAATCACGCATCTCCAAAACCAACAGCGACAGCCACGACAAAAGAGAAGGAGAAACATGAACCAAAATCAGGTATTTCAGGTGTCTACAACTACAAAGTTGATTTGAAATTTGCTCCACCTCCAAGACCACACGGTGCTCCATCTCCTGCTGTTTCTCATAATAAACCTTCTCCAAAAACATTTGGTAAGGCTCCTTTGGCACCACCGAGAACATCATCAAATGGTGCACCACCACCTCCTGCCAGATCATCGGCAAGTCTACCACCTCCACCAAGACCTTCGAATGCAGTCGGTGAAAGTTCACCACCTCCACCACCATATAGTGCTACACCAGACAATGGTACACCAACACCGCCTCAAACTCAAGCTCAAGCTCAATCTCAAGCTCCTTCCATTGCTCCAAAACCTGTGCTAAAAACATTTGCACCACCTCCTCGTCCGTTCAGAAAACCTCAAGAATCAACAGGTCAGCATCATACCGTTGAATCTACTCATGCTCCTCCAAGACCACCAATCCGTTCAGATAGTAACATTTCCACTTTGAAATTGACTCCAACTGGTGGAGCTGATGCTACTGAGGAGGCAAAGCCAAAGAAACCGGCACCTCCTGTCCTGAAACCAAAACCAGACTCGTTGAAGAAGGCACCACCACCATTAGCACCTAAACCATCAGGTATTGCAGGAACTGTCAAGAAGACTCCACCACCTGTGAAGAGTAAGCCACAAATTGACATAAGCAACAAGCCTAAACCACAAGTCCCATCCAAGAAGCCATCATTCACTGCTTCATCAAATGTTTCCAATCAATACTCTGCCGTTATTTCTGAATTGCCTCAGAAAAATGATGATAAAGTTGCAACTGCCTCACTGAAGCATACACCTGCTAAACAACCACAGACTCCAGTCAATGATGAGCAGGATGATAATGATGATACTGATCCAGATGATAATCCATTCAAGAGATACTTGAGAGCCGCTGTTCCTAAAGAGGATGATAGATTCAAGAATCATTAGTTACATCTACAAAGATATCTTTAGTCAAAAAATGGTAAATTACTAGTATACTTAAGTAGGACTCTTATACATCTCTAAATATTAACACTTTAGATCACACTTGACTCCATAGTTTATCAAACCAAAAACTGAAAGAAAAAAATAAAGAAAATATATTACTTAGGTATCTCTTGGGTTATATGTGTGGGAAAGACAATTAAGCACCTAGTATAGAGACGAATTGCTTAATGTTGATTTCACCGGAGCCGTTGCTCACTTCTTGGATCATTTGGTCAACTTCTTCATCGGATAATTTTTCACCAATTGAGGTTAAGACATGTTTCAATTCCGCGGTGGAGATTAATCCGTCACCGTCCTAAAGTTTTTCATAGTTAGTACTTATGTTCCAAAATAGCATTGACTATGTGTCACATACTTTATCAAAGACTTTGAAAGCCTCTATCAACTCTTGTTCGTGGTCGTTTGTCTTCAATTGTCTAAGGTGTCCATTGTTAGTTGTTCTGAAACTGGATATTACGGAAATATTTGTTCTTGAGTACATACCTGCTCATTAGGGCCAAGAATTCACTGAATTCGATTTGGTGGTCACCGTTGACATCAATTTCGTTCATCATATCGTTGACTTCAGATTCGGATGGACAGAACCCTAAGGATCTCATAACGGTGGATAATTCAGCACCTGAAATACGGCCATCTTGGTCCTTATCGAAAAGAGCAAAAGCTTCTTTAAATTCGGCGATTTGTTGTTCAGTTAATTTTTCAGAGGACTTGTAATCAGTATGTTAGTACCAGAGCTCTTCTCAATTGTTATAGTGCAAATGGGATCACAATTCAGAGAATTAGTCGCCGCCGCCATCTGGAATGATCTCGTTGGATCAATTGGCGATATCTCAGCACTCAGTAGTGCTAGAACCACCGTTCCAATTGGATCATAGTCCCCATAATCTCTGCTATCACCCACAATTGCACCCATCGCAAACTCACCATTTGTTGTTGCTGTTTGTTGCGTAGCGCTGTGCTTTTGCTGTCAAGTTGTGAAACATCAACAAGTGAAAGTCCCTTTCCATCATGTTTTTTTTTGGTACTGAATTTTTGTAGGCACAGCTTTTGAGTTCGGGCCACGTCGACTGTGATCGGATCGAACAAACGGTTACTGCCCAGCTCAAGATCAAGTCATCACGAGCAGCTAAACACAGCCAAAGATAGAGCATAATCAGCTGGTGGTTTATTGGATAAAAGGATGCTGCTTTTGGGTGAAGTTTGGGGCAAAGCGTGCGAGTTTGTTGCGTGGTTGGACTATCCGAAATGGGTCTGGTACATGATCATCTTGTACCTGGCATTGCCTGTGTTGACATATGTTGTGTTGCCATATCTCTATGGGGACATCTCTACAAAGAAAAGGGTCATTATATTCGTATTGGGGGACTTGGGCCATTCGCCTAGAATGTGCTACCACGCCAGAAGCTTCTCCGAGAAGGGCTATACAGTTGATCTATGTGGATACTTGGAGGAACAACCACCATTGGACTTGATTGAAGATGAAAATGTGAACATCCACGAGGTGAAAGTGATACGCAATGAGTACAATCTACCGTTTGTGGTGTTTGGTGTGTTTAAAGTCATTGCTCAATTGTTCAACATCTCGAAGTTGTTGATGGGCTTAAGAGGTGCTCATTACTTACTAGTGCAAAATCCACCATCAATCCCAACATTGGCCATTGGCACACTATACAAATACGTTACAAGAACTAGACTAATAATAGATTGGCACAATTTGGGCTTTAGTATCCTAGAGATCAAACTGGGTCCAACTCACCCTTTCGTCTCATGTGCCAGAATTTATGAAAAGTTATTGGCAACATCCTCTGACATCAATTTGACCGTTACGGAGGCTATGAAAACATATTTGGTGAAACAATGCGGTGTCTCCAAGAAGAAGATCATTGTGTTATATGACAAAGCAGCCTCACAATTCAGACCAATTGACCATGAAACCAAGCAAAAAGTCATCACCTCTCATCCTGAGTTATTCCAAGGGTTTGATATCAAGAATGATAAGATCTTGGTCAGTTCCACCTCATTCACACCTGATGAAGATTTTAACGTATTGATTGACGCACTACGGAAATATGACATGGAACCAACTTTACCAAAACTAAAAGTCATCATCACAGGGAAAGGTCCAATGAAAGAAGAATTCCTCGAGAGTGTTTCTAATGCGCAATTCCAAAAAATTGATGTCTTGAACGCATGGTTATCCGCTGAAGAATATCCAAAAGTATTAGCCACAGCGGATGTCGGTGTCTCATTACACACGTCGTCAAGTGGTATTGACTTGCCTATGAAAGTTGTTGATATGTATGGGTGTAGTATCCCTGTCATTGCATTGAAATTCCCAGCATTACCTGAACTAGTCACTGATAAGTCGAATGGGTTAGTCGTGAGTGATTCTACTGAACTTTACCAAGGTTTGCAAAACTTGTTTGAAGATGAGGAATTATACAAAACAGTTAAAACAGGGGCTCAGTTGAAGAGTAAAGAAAGATGGGAACAGAATTGGACTATAAAGTTTGGTGATACATTACCATGATTCCATTCTGTTTTGTATAGCCTGAGTTAATTCATCAATATATTCATCCGTATTCTCATCAATCATATTTTTGGGAGGAACGTTCCAAAACTCGTAGTTTTCATCTTCATAATGATCCAACAACTCATGATCAGGGATCAAATCGAAATTGATATTGTGTTCTTGGTTCAATGCAATACTGGTGAGATAAGTCCAACATCTAGCGACTTGACGATGTTCATAACCTCCACCACCGAGCAATAAAGTTGGTTTGTCCCATGATAAGATCTTCCCGATCTGTTTACCAAATCCTTTGATACTCAAGTTCCATTCTTGGTGCTCATCGGAACTTAAGCCATCAACACCACACTGAACAACCAAACAATCTGGTTTAAACTTTTCCACAACAGGTTCCAATATCTTATCTATAACCTTATCCAACGCCTCATCACCCAATCCATGCCTGATGGGGACATTCACAGTATACCCATCACCTTTCCCCTTCCCCTTATCCTCCACTGCACCTGTCCCTGGGAAGAATCCAATATCCTTCCTATGTATTGAAAATGTCAACACTTTATCAGAGAATTTAAAGGCATTCTCAACACCATCACCATGATGTAAGTCCAAGTCTATGTACATAACTTTATCAAATGATTTCCTCAATTCATTAATGGCAAGCACGATATCGTTAACATAGCAGAACCCCGAAGCTTTGGACTTTTTAGCATGATGACGGCCTCCATTCCAATTGATGGCGACTCTTTGGATGTCTTGTTGTAATTTATCAAGTTCGTTGTTTAAAGAGAGGTATCTCGCTGCTGAGATGCTGGACCCTGCTGTTATGGTTATGTATTGCGGCATTAGTGGGAAGAGAGGGCAGTCATAAAGTAGTCCATATCTTTGCAAGTTATCATTTGAGTCTGATTCAGTGTCTGATTCAAAATCTGAGTCGTCTTCATCTTCTTCTGATTGAGCATCCTCGGTGGTTTCATATTGTGACAGGACCTTCCTCTGCATATCACTCAACCCATTATCTATCCCCTCTCGACGTTTCAGCACGAGATCAATATATGAAGCATCATGGAACTTGGTCAATTCATCTCTTTTAGCAGGTTTCACTGTGATTTGTTCACAAAGATCTTGTAATCCATACGCGTTGATCATCGCCTGCACTAAGCTTGAGCGACCTTTATTCGCTGGTAACAGGTCACAAATGGCAGCTTCATATTTACCACCGGCGATTCCCACGATTCTCTTGGTCATGCTCTGGTCGATAGTTGAAACTGTTTATAGTCCTAGTACTACAGTCTACGTATTGAATAAAGTCGTCCAATAGTGCTCTGTCAATTGTAAACGGTTCACTGAAGAAAAAAACTTATATTGTACAGTATATTGAATCAATCAAAAGTATATTTAAATGAAACTATTTACTCTATTTCAAGGCATTGGCGGCCCAAGTCGGTAGGACAAAAGAGGCAGAGTGGATCTCCTTGTTGTAGTATCTGTACAACTTGTCCTCCTCTTCCTTAGCAATAGAACGCAATGGTTGCTTAACATTGGCAGAAGCATCCTTAGAGCAAACCATGAACCCAATTTGACCAGATGGATAAGTTGGGATAGTAGTGTAAGCGTACTCGGCGACTGGGAAAACTTCTTTACAGGCTTTTTTCAAATCGGTGATGATCTTCATGTGTAACCAGATGTTTTCCGCTTGAGTGGTGATGACACCCTTTTCAGTTAATGCTTCGTTCAACAATTGGAAGTATGGTTTTTGGAAAAGGGATTCAGCAGGGCCCTCTGGGTCCGAGGAATCGGTGATGATGACATCAAAAGTGTTTTTGTAGTCGTTCAAGAATTTGAACCCATCACCAATGTGAGTAGTGACTTTTGGATGTTTGTAAACGGCAGACATTTCTGGCAAGTATTCTTTGGAGACTCTGATGACGGCTTCATCAATGTCACATAGGACGGCATGCTCGACGGATTCGTGCTTGACGACTTCTCTCAAGACACCACCGTCACCACCACCGATAACCAACACTTTCTTTGGGTTTGGGTGAGAGTTCATGGCCAAATGGGTAATCATTTCTTGGTAAGAGAACTCATCTCTCTCAGTGGCTTGGATGACATTGTCCAAGACCAAGACGTTACCGTAGTCAGTGGACTTGAAGACCAAAACGTCCTGGTACAATGATTTTTCAACGTGCAAGATCTTTTCAACTCTCAAGCTCATGGCTTGACCTGGCCACATGGTGTCAGAGACCTCTCTGAACCAGCCGTCTTTGATGGTTGGGTGTGTTAATTCGGCGGACATTGCTATGTTTCTCAATTGAGTGGTGAATGGCTTCAATCGTAGTCGTCCAAGTGTTGAAGATAATTATCATAGATATAATTCCTCGAAATTTCCCAATGGAAGCGATTGGAAGCTGATTCTGCGGAGCCCCTGGAAAGAAAATTTTTGATTCGACGATTCGCGGGCCAAGTTCTTAGTATTTAGCTAAGTAATATTATTGGGCCATTGGGAATAGTCTTGTCCTGGTAATAGTCTTTAGGGTCTTTATAGTCTTTAGAGTCTGAAGGTTTGAGGCTCTGATGGATCTGATAATCTCTTGATCCACAATTTGGAAAGTAAACAATTACTAAACATGGCCAAAGTGTCGATTCGTTTGATCTCACGGCTAAATGAAATCTGTGATTAGTAAACAACAACGCTGTGTCGGCTTTTGGCGGCCGTGCTCTGATTGGCTGTGGAGCTCATGTATTTATAATAACCACAGTTGATACAATCCATTGGTGTCTGGAGAGTGGAATGTATATAAAGACCATGGATCCATTGATTTTATAGATTGTAGAATAAAGGTGTAATCAACTATCAACATGTCCACCCTCTTGAAAACCATCGCCAGCCGTCGTACACACTACAACTTGAAAAACACCCTCCCAGAAGGTGTCACCATCGACCAAGTTCAAGGCATCGTCCAGCAGATCGTCAAGAACACTCCAACCTCTTTCAACTCACAAACCATCAGAGCCGTCATCGTCACCGGTGCCCTCCACCAAAAGATCTGGCAATCCGTTGTTGATGCCATTGAGACCGATTCCGGTAAGAAGAGACCAACTTCGGCTCGTGATGAAGCCTTTGGCTCAGTGATCTTCTTTAATGACGAGGACACCATCAAGCAATTCCAAGACAAGTTTGCCGCTTTCAAAGACTACTTCCCAATCTTTGCCGCCCATTCTAGTGGTGCTGCTCAAATCAACTCCTGGGGTGCCCTCCAAGACCTGGGGCTAGGTGCTCATTTACAACATTACAATGGGTATGTCCAGGCTGCCCTTGGTGATAAAGTGCCATCCTCATGGTCAGTTCAATCTCAATTGGTCTTTGGTACTCCAGTATCAGGTCCATTTGAAAAGACTTTTATCGACAATGAAGTCAAGGTCTTGGATAACTAGGATACAGCTACGATAGAATGACAATATATAGACATGAACTCATATTGAAAGGAATGTAGTCTAACTATCATACTGATCAACATTCAAGATATAATCATACAAGAACGCAATCGTCTGCAAATGTCCATCAAACTCATAATGCTCATCAATCGCATGCGCATTCGTTGGCTCCAAATTACAAGACCCAATGAATCTATAAACATGATCCGTCAAGCGCCAATACCTAGACGCATCGGTATACCCACCTGTCAAATAAGGCGCCACAACCAATGACTCATTCAATCCTCTGTGCGGGAAAACGATATCATCAAATGTATGCTTAATAGATCTGGCGAAAACGCCCCATGTCTTATCATTCGTAGTGGAGATTGGTGATGGATTCAATGCCTCTTCCCAATAAACATTGAAATAGCCGCTCTGAGTCTTTGCAAGAATTGTATCATTACCACGGACCAAGAGACCCAATCCATGCTTTGTAGCGACTTCTTCAACATTACCAATAACTTTATCAATCACATCCTGTGTAGTCAATTCTAATGATAGTCTATGATTGATACCTAGCGTCAAGTATTCAGGTAATGCATTGATCTTAACACCAGCCTGAACAATATCGATGGCCTGTGATGTACGAACCAAGTACTTGGTCCCTCTTTCCTGAACAAGTCTCTCCAGTGTTCTCTTCCTAGCACCTTCGTCATACTTTGCATGGATATAATCCCATTTAGTATCTTCATCCAACGCCTCTGAATTCTCAGCATGACTTCTCAAGAAGTCCAATATCGGATTATCCACAGTCAACACTGATTCGAACGGTGTCGCCTCGATCAATGTCGTCAAATCACCAATGATCCCAATAGCAGTATGATCAGGCGGAATTGAAGAGTGTCCACCAGGAACAAATAGTTGGACAAACAGGTCTAAATAACCCTTCTCTGCCACAGAGGGCGCAGCTATCCACGTATCACCACCAGCTTTAGTCACTGACCCACCTTCATCAATCAGAGCATAGAAAGACTTGTATCCATATATTTCTTCCAACACCGTTCTCAATGATTCGGCACCATCGTACCGACCAATAGTCTCCTCATCATAACCCCCAGCAAAGATTATAGTCCGTTTTGGTTGGAACCCATCAACTAACAACTCCTCAAATGTTTCGAAAATGGCGGATAACAAGTTCTTAGTATCCGCTGAACCTCTAGCCCACACGAATTTCCCATCATAATGGGCCGAATAAGGTGGATAAGTCCATCTATCCAATGTTGATTCGTCCACGGGGACAACGTCCTGGTGGGCAGTTAGTAAAAGAGGTTCCAATGTTGGATCAGACCCGGTAAATGTGATGATGAGGCCTAATTTATTGATTTTTTCCACAGTGAGGTATTTGTGAACCAATGGGAAAGTATGGTTCAAGTAATCATGTAGCTCTAGGAATGGTTCCCATCCTGTGATGTCCTTCTCGGGTCTTGTGAGGTCATCATAAACCTCTGTTGGGATCTTGAGTAAACCAGTGTATCTCTCTAATGATTGGTTCTTGAAATAAGGGTCTGTGTAGATATAGGTGGCCTTGTCAGAACCTGATGGTCTTAGCGGTTTCAAGTTATTGAATGGGTTTGGTGGGATCTCAACAGTGTCTTGTTGTGGTGATAATTGTTGTAGTAATGTGTATCCTAGTAGTGATATCAAGAGTAATGCAGTTGTTGCATATCGTTTCCAAGATGAGGTATGGCTAGAAGAGCCAGGCACAATGGCCTTTTCTGGGTCGATCATGGTGCCCTCTCTGTTGATCTTAACTTATAATACCTGAGCATCATAGTTAAAGTCCAATCCATTGTCTTATATAGACACATCGACGCTGAATCTCCCGATCTCTTAATCTTGTGCGATAAGTGAACGGAATTGCGACACATTTGGTGATAAGTCCGGACCGATAAGATCATATCACAAGCTAGCTACATACATCAACAAACCTATACCTGAATATTTCTAGTCTATTACGCTCTATTTAAACAACGACTCCAAGTTAAACTTACCATCGACTTTAGTGATAACACCATCCTCAGTGACAATCCCATCAATGACTTCATGAGGTGTAACATCAAAAGAAGGATTCCAAACTTCGATCCCTGGTGCAGCAACACCAACTTTACCACTAACTGCATGTCCCCTTGCATCTTTAACAACTTCATTAGTGATCACATCAATAACACCACCACTGACGTTTTGTAATTCATTAGCAGGTCTTTGCTCGACGATGATTTGATCACCATGTTCAGTTTTCAAATCAATAGTGGTTTTAGGAGCCACCACTAGGAATTTGATACCGAATTGTTTACAGATTAATGCTAGTTGATAAGTACCAATCTTGTTTGCAGTGTCACCATTCTTAACTATTCTATCAGCACCAACGACACATGCCTTGATTGGTGGTGAGTTAGGATCTTTGTTTAAAGTGGAAATGAGGTAAGTGACCATAGAATCGGTGACTAAAGTGGATGGAATCTGTTCATACACCAATTCATAAGCAGTCAATCTGGCACCTTGGTTATATGGTCTAGTTTCCAATGGATAAACACGTGAGAAAACAGGTCCAGATGGTTTGGTTTTCTTTGTAGCTGGTTCCTCAGCTTCTGCGGTCTCAAAGGATTTGGAATGTTTGTGTAAAGATCTGACAACACCAAGCGCAGTACCATATCCACTAGTGGCTAAAGAGCCCGTGTTACAGATAGTAAGCACACTGAATGGACCGTTGAAATTCTCTTGGGCCAAATGTTCCAAGATCCAGTCTTTACCATGTTCACCTAATTTAACGTTATTAGTATAATCATCATCAATCAAAGCACACCCATAGTGGAAAATCTCTGGGTATAGCTCATCAATGGATTGAGCTTTTGTAGATTGGATGATCTCAATGACCTCGTTGATAGCATTGGACAAATTGACCGCGGTTGGTCTACTAGTGACCAAATAGTGTAATCTATCAATCAATTGCAACTTGAAGTTGTTGAAATCATTCAAGTCGTAGTAGGTCTGAGTATTGAATTTACCACCCAAAAAGATGTTAAGCTCAATCAAGATGGATAGCGTACCGACGATAGCGATCGCTGGAGCACCACGCACTTGCATCTTCTTGATGACATCGTGGGCATCGGCAATAGTGTTGATGGTGATGTACTCTGTGGCGTAAGGAAGTAGCAATTGGTCCAAGATGGAGAGGGTTCTGGCTTCCCTGTCGAATTTGATGGCTTGGAGACTGGACATTGTTATAGTTCTGTGTTGCTGTGATCTGAAGTATTTAGTTCCTATAAGATCTGTATCTAATATTTACCAGTACCTTTTTTCACGACGCATACACGGTTTTTTCCTCGGAGAAACTGCCACAATTTTGATCCATGTGGCATTTTTGGGAGCCCTTTTCATTGGCCAGTGGAATTGCCTTCTATATACCATTAGACTGGTAGTATTTGGAGTGGAGATCGTGGAGTAAATAATTATATATATAAAGTCTTCCATGATCCTGCTTACTCTTTCTCTGGTATACTTTCCAGAGTATCTCGCTCTTAACGGAACAATCATATTATAGCAGACTATTCAAGCACAACCAGTAACACCAACAAAATACCAATCAGCTCAAACCTAATCAGACACACTCTTACTTGAAATCACCAACCACACTCTCTTCCAATAATAAATTATCGTACTCAGTGTATCTATCTATAACTCCTTAATAGTGTCCCTACCACCTCTCCAGCCAAACACCAGTTACCCTCTTTTGGCTTCCGGGAATCTCGATCTCAGTTGGCGATTTCGACTTTGGCGATTTTAGGGGGAACAGCACAGCAAAAACTCAAGACAGCGAATCAACCAAAACAATTTCAAACAGACAAGAGACCCTTCACCAGATCTATACAAACCCTCTACACAATTCAATTACAATATAACACCTCATTTACTTTGAAAACGGTCTCTTCTATTTGCATCAATTATCCAATTCCAAACAGAGAAACCATTACAAAAAATGAGTGATATTCCTATTGAATTCACAGAGTTGACTGATTTGACCTCTTTAGGTATAAATCAACAATCTCTCGAGTTCAGATCAACCACACTAGAGAGTGACCGCTATGTCGTCGTCAGAGAGCAAGTCGACGGTGCAAACACCGTCGCCATTGTCGATTTGCACAACAACAACCAAATCACCAGAAAGAATATGACCGCTGATAACGCCATCTTGCACCCTTCACAATTCATCATCTCCTTGAGAGCCAACGGTACCACTTTACAAGTGTTCAATTTGGAAACTAAGGAAAAATTGAAGTCTTTCAACACCGAGGAACCTGTCATCTTTTGGAAATGGCTAAACAATGAACAATTGGGGTTAGTTACCGCTTCTTCCATTTACACCTGGAACATTTTCGATGGTCAAGTCTCTACTGGTCCTGCCAAATTGACCGCTAGACACGCCAACTTGAACAATGCTCAAATCATCAACTTTGTTTCAAATGAAAAATTGGACTGGTTCGCCGTTGTTGGTATCACCCAGGAAAACGGACGTATCGCTGGTAAGATCCAATTATACTCCAAGGAGAGAAATGTTTCACAGGCTATCGAGGGTCATGTCGCTGGCTTCAGTCAATTGACTTTGGAAAACGCCGCCTCTCCAACACAAGTCTTTGTCTGTGGTAACAGAACCACCACTGGTGGTCAATTGCGTATCATTGAAATTGATCACGACTCAAACAATCCTCCTTTCCAAAAGCAAACAGTTGACATATTCTTCCCACCAGATGCTACAAACGATTTCCCAATCAGCGTGCAAATCTCCAAGAAGTATGGTGTCATCTATTTGTTGACCAAATATGGTTTCATCCATCTATACGATTTGGAAAGTGGTCAAAACTTGTTTGTCAACAGAATTACCGCCACCCCAGTGTTTATCGCCTCAAGTTATGATGACAAGAATGGTATCTTGGCCATTAACAAGCAAGGTCAAGTCCTTGCTGTCGAGATTGCTAAGGATAAATTGATTCCATACATCTTGAACAAATTGGCTAACGTCCCATTAGCCCTCTCCTTAGCTTCAAGAGGTGGGTTACCAGGTGCTGAAAACTTGTTTATGCAACAATTTGACACTTTATTGAACCAAGGTGACTATTCCAATGCTGCTAAAGTTGCCGCCTCATCTGAACAATTGAGAACTCCACAAACTATCCAAAGATTGAAAAATATCCAGGCTCCACCAGGTTCCATCTCTCCAATATTACAATATTTCTCAACTTTGCTTGACAAGGGTCAATTGAACCAGTTTGAAACTATTGAATTGGCTAAACCTGTCTTGCAACAAGATCGTAAACAATTGTTTGAAAAATGGTTGAAAGAGGACAAATTGACCTCATCTGAAGAATTGGGTGATATCGTTAAACCATTCGATTTAAACTTGGCCTTGGCCATTTACTTGAGAGCTCAATCTCACGCTAAAGTTATCAGCTCCCTAGCTGAAACTGGTCAATTTGATAAGATCTTGCCATACAGTGAAAAAGTTGGGTATCAACCAAATTTCATCGTTTTGATCTCCAATTTGCTAAGATCCAACCCAGATAAAGCCTCGGAATTTGCCATCTCATTGTTGAACTCACCATCTACTAGTGAACAAATTGAAGTTGAGAAAATCGCCGATATCTTTTTCAGTCAAAATTTCATTCAACAAGGTACTTCATTCTTGTTGGACGCATTAAAGGATGACTCTCCAAACCAAGGTCATTTACAAACAAGATTGTTGGAAATCAACTTACTCCATGCTCCTCAAGTTGCTGATGCCATCTTGGGTAATGATATGTTCCATCATTATGATAAGCCAACTGTTGCTCAATTGGCTGAAAAGGCTGGATTATACCAAAGAGCTTTGGAAAACTATTCTGATATCAAGGATATCAAGAGAGTTATCGTCCATACTGGTTCCATCCCAGCTGATTGGTTGGTCTCCTATTTCGGTAAATTGAATGTTGAACAATCAACTGTCATCTTGAGAGAATTGTTGGACAAGAACATTGCCCAAAACTTGCAAATTGTCATTCAAGTCGCTACAAAGTACTCTGAATTGATTGGGTCTGCCACTTTGATCAAATTGTTTGAAGAATTCCGTTCTTATGAAGGTCTTTACTACTACTTGGCTTCAATTGTCAACTTGACTGATGATAAGGAAGTTGTTTTCAAATACATCCAAGCCGCTGCCAAATTGGGTCAAGTCAAGGAAATTGAACGTATTGTTAAAGATAA
The DNA here is from genome assembly GCA_030674255.1 of Hansenula queroliae. NCBI lineage: Eukaryota > Fungi > Ascomycota > Saccharomycetes > Phaffomycetales > Wickerhamomycetaceae > Hansenula > Hansenula queroliae. Next base: position 102,085 of record JAJLXP010000007.1, on the reverse strand, counting down.
CAACGTTTATGACCCAGAAAAGGTTAAAAACTACTTGAAAGATGCCAACATGCAAGATCAATTACCATTGATCATTGTTTGTGACCGTTTCAACTATGTCCATGATTTGATCTTGTACTTGTACAAACACCAATTCTTCAAGTTTATTGAAGTTTATGTTCAACAAGTTAACCCTTCAAAGACTCCACAAGTTGTTGCTGCCCTATTGGATGTTGACTGTGACGAAAAAGTTATCCAAAACTTGATCCAAAGTGTCTTGGGCCAAGTTCCAGTTGCTGAATTGACTGCTGAAGTTGAAAAGAGAAACCGTTTGAAATTGTTGTTACCATTCTTGGAAGCTACTTTGAACAATGGTTCTCAAGACCAAGCTGTTTTCAACACTTTGGCCAAGATTTACATCGATTCCAACAACAACCCAGAAAAATTCTTGAAAGAGAATGATTCTTATGATACTTTGGAAGTTGGTCACTACTGTGAAAAGAGAGATCCATACTTGGCTTACATTGCTTACGAAAGAGGTTCAAATGATGACGAATTGATCAGAATCACTAATGAAAACTCTATGTACAAATACCAAGCTAGATATCTTTTGAAGAGATCCGACTTGGACTTGTGGAACAAGGTCTTGAGCGATGATAACATCCACAGAAGACAATTGATTGACCAAGTTGTCGGTACTGTTGTTCCAGAAATGAATGACCCAGAACCAGTTTCATTAACTGTTAAGGCCTTCATGGACAATGGTTTGACTTTAGAATTGGTTGAATTATTGGAAAAGATCATTTTGGAACCATCTCCATTCAACGATAACCCATCATTACAAGGTTTGTTGATGTTGACTGCTATCAAGGTTGAACCAACCAAAGTCAGCTCCTACATTGAAAAATTGGACCAATTTGATCCTGTTGAAATTGGTTCCTTGGCTACTGAAGCTGGGTTACATGAAGAAGCTTTCGAAATCTATGACAAGAACAACTTACATGACAAGGCTTTGAAAGTTTTGACTGAAGACGTCTTGTCCTTGGATAGAGGTGAAGCTTACGCTGAAAAGATTGGTGAACCACAATTATGGAGTCAATTAGGTACTGCTCAATTAGACGGTTTACGTATCCCAGAAGCTATTGAATCTTACATCAAGGCTAACGATGCTTCCAACTATGAATCCGTTATCGATATTGCCGACTCTGCTGGTAAATTCGATGAATTGATCAAGTTCTTGTTGATGGCCAGAGAACATTACAAAGAACCAAAGATTGATGGTGAAATTGTTGTTGCTTATGCTGAACTTGGTAAATTGAACGAAATTGAAAAATTCTTGAACGGTTCCAACGTTGCTGACTTGAACGAAGTTGGTGATAAATTATATGAACGTAAAGATTACAAAGCTGCCAAGTTGTTGTATTCTTCAGTTTCCAACTACTCCAAATTGGCCAGTACTTTGGTCTTCTTGGACGATTACCAATCTGCTGTTGAATGTGCTAGAAAAGCCAGTAACATTAAGGTTTGGAAACAAGTTAACGATGCCTGTCTTGAACACAAAGAATTCCGTTTGGCTCAAATCTGTGGTTTGAACTTGATTGTTCACGCTGAAGAATTGGACGAATTGGTTGAAAAATACGAAAGTGAAGGTTACTTTGACCAATTAATTTCATTATTTGAAGCCGGTTTAGGTTTGGAAAGAGCTCACATGGGTATGTTCACCGAATTGGCCATCTTGTACACTAAATACAACCAATCCAAGACATTGGAACACTTGAAGTTGTTCTGGTCAAGAATCAATATTCCAAAGGTTATCAGAGCTACTGAAACTGCTCACTTGTGGCCAGAATTGATCTTCTTGTATGCTCATTATGATGAATGGGATAACGCTGCCTTGACTATGATTGAAAAGGCTGCTTCAAGTTTCGATCACTCTTCCTTCAAAGAGATCATTGTTAAAGTTGCCAACTTGGAAATTTACTACAAGGCCATCAACTTTTACGTTAATGAACACCCATCTTTGATCACTGATTTGTTGACCGTTTTGACTCCAAGAATTGACATTCCAAGAGTTGTTAGATTATTCCAAAAATCCGACAACTTGCCATTGATCAAACCATTTTTGGTCAGTGTCTTGGATAAGAACAATTCTGTTGTCAATGCTGCTTACCACGATTTGTTGATTGAAGAAGAAGACTACAAGACTTTGGGGACTGTTGTTGACACTCATGACAAATTTGATTCTATCGACCTTGCTGGTAGATTAGAAAAGCATGACTTGATCTTCTTTAGACAAATTGCTGCTCGTCTATACCGTAAGAACAAGAAATGGAACAAGGCCTTGTCTATCTTAAAGACTGATCAATTGTGGAACACTGCTATTGAAACTGCCACCATTTCTCAATCCACCGATGTTGCTGAAGATTTGTTGACCTACTTTGTTGAAACTGGTAACAATGAAGCATTCATTGCCTTGTTGTACAGCTCATACGATTTGATCCGTTACGACAGGGTCTTGGAATTAGCATGGTTGCACGACTTAGGTGATTACATTAAACCATATTTGATTGCCGTTGAAAGAGATAGATCTACTCAAATCACCAAGTTGATCAATGACTTGAAGGTCAGAGAAGAAGCTGGTAAGAAGGATCAAGAACCAGTTTTGAACCAACCTTTGATGATCACTAATGGTGCTCCATTGGGATACCAAGCTACTGGTCAAGGTTTTGGTAATGCTTTTTGATCAATGATTTAGAGATATAAGTTGCCTCAAAAAAATTGTACAAGTAGATGTTGTTTAGAAAATAAACAAAGAGAAGAATACACGCTAAGTTTTATTTGTTTTGCCGTGCATGTATTGATCTACCTTTGATCCATCGACCGTAGTACTGAGCTACGTGTATTATTTGTTGAAGAATCGTCACGATCTAGCTGAGACACCAACTTCTGGGTTTCCAAACGTGGTAGGCAGGTGCAACCAGCTGGCAACAATTAACACGAATGCTCTGAACTTTCTAACTTCTAACTTCTTATTCATCTTAAACAAAGCCAACATTCGGCTCGTCCTTGAGACAGGAGAGAGCACGGTTACAAAAGTAAAAGAGCCTATTCGGGATTGGTCACTTCCGTTTTGGGAATGTACCTGCATATAGATGCAGATGTTCCTGACCGAAAAGACCAAAAGCCTGAATCTGGAAGTAAGGGGCAGCCAATTTAGAGACTGTTGAGATCTGGCGAGATGAGCTTTGATGGAGGGTACTGGTGGTTATTTGTGTGTCGCTTCCTCGTTAACTTGAGCTATTGAATCGTCTGGAAAGCCCTAAAGCAACGCGAGGCAGTGTTGATGATCTCTGTATGCTGTTTTGTTTGTTTGTAAACAACGAATCTGAAGGGACACAGGGATCTATGCTATGCTTTCCCGATTTTGTCGAGGCGACGCGGATCTCCAGATCCCAACACTCTTAACTTACATTCCAGTATGAAGATCTTCCTCATTGCGTGAAAATACTTGACCATGCTAGGCCAGAGAAATGCCCAATCGGATTTTGCATAGCGATGGTGGTGGTATTGGGGCTTCTTTGCTCTTCCAACATATATAGTAGCCATTGTTCCCCCGAAAAGCTACACAACTACAAACAAAGGCCTTGACAATAGACCAAAGACCAACACAACAAGATCGATCCAACTGTATTCATTCGTTTATCATACAACACACTCGCTTTTATTCAATACCCAATCTCTTTGTCTTTTCAAATCAAAGTTCACGTTCTTTAGTTGTTTGTCCATTGGTTTCCGATTAATAATATGAAGCTCTCTACAACTACGCTACTAAGCGTCTTAGCTGCGCTACCACAAACGTTTGCCTTATTAAGAGTCCCAGTTGGGCCTAACAATGAGGCTGAAAGATTGCAAAAGAAAGATACCATCAATCTCGACACCACAATGAAAACTTACATTATTCCAGGTACCACTTTCTACTTTGGTAGTGAGCATGATGAAGCCTTCATTTCATTCGATACAGGTTCATACACCAGTTATGTGCAAGATAGTTCAGTTTCCAACAATGGGTTTGATGCTAATACTTCAACTTCTCTTGTGAAGTCAGGTAGAGAGTACACTGTTGCCTACGCTGATGGTACAACATTCACTGGTGAATGGGTTTCCGATAACGTCGCTTTCGATTCACAATTTTCACAACATGCTAACTTATCATTTGGGTTAGTCAACAAATCTTCTGATACTTCAAACATCTTTGGGTTGGGTTACTACCCAGACTCATCTGATCCTACATTCATTAACACACTATACAAAGATGGTGTCATCACAAAGAGAGTTTTCTCCGTCTATCAAGACGAAGCCTCTAAAGGTGAATTCACTTTTGGTGGTATTGACACAGCCAAATTCACTGGTGACCTTACAGCTGTCCCAGTCATCGATAACCAAGCTTGGAACGTCAAATTATTTGGTGTTTACCTCGGTTGTGAAACTTTGACAAATGGTAACAGTTATCCAATTTTAATTGACACAGGTTCCAGTACAGGTTTGTACTTACCAAGCGATGTCTACAACAAATTGATCAACCAATTGGAAGCCCAATACGAAAGTGTCCAAGATACATACGTCTTCGAATGTTCCAAGGCTCAATCCATGACTTTAGACTTTGGTGGGATCCAAATTGAAATTCCAACATCTTCCTTCGTGCAACATGTCCCAAACTCCAACTACTGTGCCTTAAACTGGAGAGTCAGCTCTTCCAGCTCTTTCCAATTGGGTTGGACTTTCTTTGACAACTTCTACTTCGTTTTCGATGCTGAATCCAAGGAAATCTTGATTGGTAAGCCTATTAAAGGTGTTACTGCTGAATCTGTTGTTGAAGTTACCGGTTCTGTTCCTAACTCAGTGCAAGCTTCCAGCTACTCTCAAACTGAACTCGTCACCTCAAATGCAATTGAATACACCGCTGCTTCAACTGTCAGTCTTTTCGCTTCTTCTGCCTCATTGACGAGCTACTACACTGGTCAAACTGGATACACTACCTGTTCATTATCTTCTTCAAGCTCTTCTTCCTCTGCTTCTTCCACTTTGTCATCCTCCTCTATCAGCTCTTCAATCACAAGCTCCTCTTTGGTCTCTAGTGAAATCTCAAGCTCCATTGAGGCTTCGTCTTCAGCTCAAAGTTCAAGCGAAATTTCGAAGATTGCCAGCTCAAGCAGTGTTGAAGACTCATCTTCATCTGCTACTCAAGAAAGTTCCTCTATCTCAGACTTTATTTACTCTTCAGGAACAGAATCATTCTCTTCAAGTTTCGCTACAGCTTCTAGCTCATCTATTGAAGCTCCAACATCATCTTCTATTTCTTCTGAGACTGCTACTCCAGTCTCTTCTGCTGGTGTGTCTATTTCATCTTCCGAACCAATCAGTGAATCAACTACTGAACAAGAATCCTCTTCACCAATCCTTGCTTCAAGCTCACAAGGTTTCCAAAGTCCATCAGCCTTCCCAACTTTGTCTGTTCCAACTTTCCAACCATCCTCATCAATCCAAGCTTCAACAAGTTCCGTCTCTTCTTTCAATGGTTACTTCAATAGTTCAAGCAGTGCAATCAGCTCTTATCCATCTACATCAACCTCTGTCTTCCCATCCGGCACTTCTGCCCCATCTATCAATGGTTCTTTCATTGGTGGATCTCCAGTTTGGGATGTTCAAGTTCCAGGCGATGTCTACTTTGCAGGCAGATCTGGTCCTCTAACTCAAATCGTTATTGCCTCAAACATCAACACCGGAATCACATACAATGATGTCGAGCTTTACATTGACAACGTCAAAGTATCTCCATCAATCTTCCAAAAGAACGGTGATTCCTTCCAATATGTTTTCGATGGCGCCATTGATATCACTGCTTCCTTCAGAGCACGTATCATTGCCGATCCGGTTACTACTACCACTGCTTCAATTGATCTTACTGTGACTGTTTCTGACAGAAATTCAGTTAGACTAGTCAAAAGAGCTACTGAGACATTTGCCTTGAGTGATACTATTAATGCTCCAGCCTCTACCGTTGTTAGTGCTTCAACTGTTGCACCAGGCGTCTCCAGCTCTTCAGTTCCAGCTGTTGTCGTTGGTTCTTCAACCTCTCTATTCTCAGAAGTTGCTTCTACTGTCACCCCATCTATTTCAGTGTCTACATTGGCTAAACAAAAAACATCAAGTGCTGCTGCTTTATCAACATCTGTTGCTACAGTTGAAAACCAAAAGACCACAGTTGTCACAGTCACTTCTTGTTCTGATAATGCCTGTACTGAAAAGACCACAACTGCTGCTGTCACCACTGTTACTGAAACTATTGGTAACATTATAAAAGTATACACCACTTACTGTCCATTGACAACTGATGCTGAATCAACCGGTGCTCAATCTACTGATGCTCAATCTACTGGTGCTCAATCTACTGGTGCAACTCAAGGAGAACCATCTGCTATTGTTTCATCTACTACTGTTCCATCAGCATCAAGTCAAGCGCAACAACCAGCTGCATCCACCAGTGTTGGTAAGTCAACTGTTACTTTAGTGAACACAAGTGCATCCACTACCGCATCCACCACCTCATTAACCACTGAAGCTACAACAAGCGCCTCAGCTTCTGAACAAAACAACTCTGACTCCGTTCAATACACTTCTACTCAAGTCGTTCAAGTCACTGTTACATTACCTAACGGTCAAGTGTCTACAATTCAATCATCATCAGTTGTTGTCACATCAGCTCCAGCAAGTGACAACTCAGTTTCCATTAGAACCACATTAGTTCCAACCTCAACAGATCAAGAAACTACTTACTACATTACTCAATTGGTTACTGAGACTAGACAACCAACAAGCAGCTCAGTCCCAACTCTTGCTGTCCAATCCGCTAGTGGTAACGGAACTCAAAGTGTTTCAGCTCCTATCTCGATTGCTACATATGAAGGCTCTGGTCACAGACTAGCAACCGGATTGTTGAGTGTTCTTCCAATTGTCCTAATGTTTTTCTAATTTGTTTCGCTTTAGACTTTCTCGTCTCTTGAGCAGCTAAATGATTAAACGGATGTTAATGTATTTTACTACTTTACTTGAGATACCCTAATTTTTGTACACTATTTATCAATTAAATGTTCTCTATAGCTATACTCTGTGTAGTATGCAGGCCATGAATGGTTCTAGTAAGTCAGATCGGAATACACCGCTATAGCCAAGTATTCTCGATATGCACTTTTATCGAGGCATAAAAGAGGATTTCCTCATCACAATCTTTTCATCTTAAATAAGCTAACGATAGCAAGCTTTAAGAACCGAACTTTGCACACTTTATCTAAGCTTGTGATTTTTAGATCAATTTGAATACCTAATCGTGGACACTCTTTACGTTACCCCATATTCAACAACCTTGGTGCTTCATCATCATTATTAGCGCTTGGAAACCAGACTTTAGCTCAGCAAGGAAAACTCGTTACGTTGATATAGCGCTGCCCGCTGTCTGTGTGAGTAGCATCCTTCCAAGATACAATCAGTTGAAACTCATTTAATTTAAATTGAACCACTTCCTCTACCAAAAGAGTAAGCGAAAACAGCAGATATTCGCCAAATGAACCCCCAGATTATTCATCGAGACTCAAAAGAGTCTAATGGTGAGCCTCCTGTCGGTCACGACATGGGTGAGAAAATCAAAAGAGAAGCCTCAGAACACTTCTATATACCAACTGCTTTCAATTCTGAGCAACAAGAAGAACTGACCAAAGAGGTCGTGGAGAGTGCTGTCAAAGATGAGCTTCAAGCATATCTTAGCCTATTGGATTATGATGAGCGTCAGTCTGCCTCAGATCTCATTGAAAGTCAAGAGCAGTACCTAGCCTTAAGGAAGTTTGAATTTCTGATGTCTAAGCCCAACTTTAACATTATGAGGCCATCAATCACCACATCCAAGTCTGCAGAAGAGAACGATTTGAATGAAGAGCTGGCCAGTATGGCAATTCAGTGGCTATGCTCCACGTTCTTTACCCGTCAAGATATTACTTTCACATTTGTCAGGAAAAGTTCCTGAGTGTATCCAAGGGCAAATTTCAACAAATTTCGGATCAAGTATGACAAGCTTGTCATAGATTCTATATAAAATTATATATTTGACTTGTACATTGGTATATTGAACCATGTGTTACCTGCCGAAGCCTGTTAATCTGTACATTGATGTATCCTCATTCTACATAATCAATTAAGCAAAATGACAAGAAAAATCTTTAAATCATACTTTCCTAATTTATGGCCCCCACATCAGACTTAAATCTGCCGTAATTGGAGAATTCAAAATTGCATATATATTTTGAGTATTTAGAAGAGTTATTAATTTTTAAATTACGATTCCAAAAATTGATGTCCACTTTTTGAATATTTTGCTAATTTTTTAAAATTTTTTGGTCGAAACTTCTGACTTTGAGCTACATATTTGGATTGTTTGAAGCTAATAGTATGTATTTAATCTTAATATGATACAAAATACATGTATAGTACCCTTAAAAACATGAAAAAACCCAAAAAAATCAAAATTCATGACACAGTCGCATAATTTCACATAATTCAAAAATTTAAGTTAGGCGTTTTGGCCGAGTGGTTAAGGCGAAAGACTTGAACGGTTGTAAAAACACATTCAAAGCTATCTTTTGGGATTTCCCGCGCAGGTTCGAGTCCTGCAGACGTCGTTATTTTTTTGGACCCAATTTTTTTTAAACTACGACAATTGCAGATAGAATTTGTATCTATTACTTAAAGTTTAAATTGTTGAGCAATTTGGATACCTTGGGCAATATTTTGGACCCTTGAGTCAATCTTATATCCTTGATCATGTAATTTTTTCAACTCTTCATCAAAGTTCTTGATTGGAAGAGAGAAAGTTTCAATGAATTCTCCATCTTCCAATTGAGGTTGTGGGTTTTGGTTCTTTTCATCTGAGAGGTCGATAGATACCGTGACCAATGATAAGTTTGTTGAACAAAAACCTGGATCGTTGTAGATAGTTGGTGTTTGCGAAATAACTTTTCCGATATAACCTGTTTCTTCCTTCAATTCACGCAATGCTGTTTCTGCAATTGATTCATTTGGATCCACCAAACCAGCTGGGATCTCAATACAGACACCACCAGTTGGTGGTCTAAATTGTTTTTGTAACACAATCTCTGGACCGGTTGATTTTTCCAAGATGGCAACAATTGCAACAGCATCAATATCTGAGCCCTTTGGTCTGGTAGGTCTTGAGGCAGACTCCCATAAACGCTCATTACCATTAGGATCGGCGTAGGTAATTCTCTCTAACTTGGTCCATTTAGCATCTTTGGAGTCTAATGGTTCAACTTTGATGATCTTGGCCTCTTCTGGGGCACCTTTTGAAGCAGCCATTATTGATGAATTGAATCTTATTGCAAACGGTCTGATATAGTTTAGAGGGATCTGTCTTGAAGCAGAAGTCTGTATCAATCGTAGCATAAACCAATTCAAACAATGGTAATAAAGATGAAAAGAATCTTTGCTCTTTGGAAAATAACCACCGTATCAAACCTTTGTCCTATGTTTCCCTTACCAAATTTACCCTTTGACTTTCACAGAGTTTCTATCAAAACGTACAGTGTTAAACTAAAGCAGTAATCTCTTTTCGCAGAACCAATCGAACACTTATAGTCCACATGTCGAACGAAACTGAACTACTGAAATCCAAGATTCAAGAACGTCTAATAGAGTCTGGTGAATATGACAGGTATGTATCAAAACCTCCCACCTATTTTTTTTTTCCTCAAAGGTAGCGAACGATCTAACAATCTGAAAGAATCTCAACCTCATTGAAACAGCAACTTGCAGAATCAGGATGGTACGATAATATAAAGAAGATTGCACAAGGTATGCTATAATTTTAATTATCTAGATGGGCTAGGAGCTAATGTCGAAGCAGAACAAATAAGTCATGATGATTCGCTAAATTTCAGCCGATTGAACAACCAATTAGAACCAAAGGCATTGGGTGAGTACAAGAATGTTTTCATTTCGCACTGTTGTCAATGAATAGAAACTAACATGGGTGATGTAGAAATGATTCCGGAGAAGGTGAAAGCCGATACACTAATACAGATCAAAAAGTTCTTAGAAACTGTCATAGAAAAGGAGCTATGAAGTACTTGGCATAACTAATACATACGTTTTGAAATCTTAGATACAAAATTGTTACAGCTAATCTACGCATCAATTTCCGATTCTTCACATCTTCAAGATAGTACATTTTAGATGTTAATAATTATACACAAAGATCGTTAATAAAAACACACACAACTCAAACTCCGTTTTAACCAATTTCCTATGGAAACTGATTTCCTTTTCCAAATAAAATAGTAAACGTAACATCAATTGGCACCATTAGCTTTTGAAGTTTCTTCTTCTTCGTCATCATCATAGTTTTCGTCTTCCTCTATTTTTCTGGTCTCAACTTTAATTTGTTCTTTTGGTTCCTCTACAGTAGCGGTAGCTTCTTCCTCATTGATCTTTTGATCTTCTTGAATCTTTTCGATAGCTTCATCAGAAGGTTTAATTGTGGTAGCTTCAACTTCAGCTTCAGGAGCTGATTCCTTTTCAGCTGAAGATACTTCACCATCAACCTTAGCAGTTTCTGTTGTACCGTTGACGGATTCTTTTGTCTCAGGCTCTTGAGAGGTGGTGGATGTAGCTTCTCCATTCACTTCAGCATTATCAGCGTTTTCAGTGGTGGCAGAAGCATCTGGAGCAGGCTCTGCTTGTTTGACCTCCCCATCTTGTTTAACATCTTTGCTTTCTTCTGGTTGTGGTGCTGCTTCAGTCAAAGCGGCAATAGAAGTTTGGGCTGGGACCGCAGCTTGAGCTGGTTCAGGTGTTGGTTGTTGTTGAGGAACTTCTGGTGCCTTTTCAACAGCTTTTTCAACAGGCTTAGAAGCTTCAACAGCAGGAGCAACTGGAGCAGCTGGTGATTGAGCAGGTGCTTCTGCTTGTTGTGGAATTTTAACTGGTTCAACAGATGTAGCAGGGGTGGTTGTCTCAACAGCTGGGGCTGATGAAGATGATGCATCCATTAGGGATGATATGTTTGATCTCTTCACAACTGGCTCATCAGATGAAGAAGGTGATCTTTGGCCACTTGGCTTCTTAGATTTTCTTTGGCTTTGTGTTTGTTCTTCAAGTTCACGTTTAGAAGGAGCCAGTTTGGTGGTACTGTTCACTGGTTTTGGTTCTGAACGAAAAGTGGCATTGTTAGCCTGTGGAGATGGTTGTGATGGCTGTGGTACTGGTGGTTGTGCCAACAAATGCTGCTGCTGCTGCTGCTGCTGCTGTTGTTGAGCTTGAGCTTGAGCTTGTTGCTGGGCCTGTTGCTGAGCTTGAGCTTGAGCTTGGGCTTGCTGTTGAGCAGCTTGCTGCTGTTGTTGCTGATACTGTTGGTATTGAGCTTGCTGTTGTGCCTGTTGTTGAGCTTGTTGCTGGGCTTGAGCTTGAGCTTGGGCTTGTTGTTGAGCCTGCTGCTGAGCTTGTTGTTGCTGAGCTTGTTGCTGAGCTGCCTGCTGCTGTTGTTGGTATTGTTGATGTTGAGGGTTCATTTGCAATTGTTGCAAAGCAGGTTGTTGAGCACCAAGTTGACCAGGTTGGCCGGGCTGACCAGGTTGACCAGGTTGATGTTGCGGTAGCATTTGCTGTGGCAGTCTTGGTTGTTGAGATGGAGGAGGCGGAGGTGGTAAAGATCCATTGGTACCACCTTCTTTTTGGAATTTAGTAAGTTGTTCCAATCTTGCTTGAATATGGGGATTGCTTGGATCCAATGTAGCAGCTTGCTTGTAAGCATCCAATGCATCACTGATTTGGTTATTACAAGTTTCATACAAAGTACCCAGATCGTACCAAACCTCACTGATGTATGGATTCAATCTGATTGCCCTTGTGTAAGCGTCCAATGCATCTCTATATTGGGAAATTTGGTAGTACAATACACCGATGGAACACCAGAAAGTTGGATTTCTTGCATCTCTGTTGACGGCTTGTTGGAAGGCATCGTAGGCTGAAGTGTAATCACCTCTTGACATATGAACTCTACCCAAATGGTACCAAGAGTGAGCATCACTTGGATCAATTTCCAGAGATTGACTCAATAATCTCAGAGCAGTTTCTGGATCAGCAAAATTGGAACCTTGTTGAGAGTATAAACAACCCAATTGTTGCAAGACTTTTGCATGTTTTGGATTAGCTTCCAAAACTTTTTGGTATGCATCTTTGGCACCATTGTAGTCACGTTGTTGTTCCAAGACAGCACCAATTTGGAACCAAACATCAGGTTGAGTCAGAGGAGCTGGTGGATTTGGTAAGATGTATCTGAAACATTCCAAAGCTTGAGTTAATTTACCTTCATGCTTGTAAATAATCCCCAATCTGAAGTAGATTTCACTGGCTTTCTCGAAATTTGGATCAAGTTCCAAAACTCTACCGAAAGCTTCTTCAGCATACTCAAGGGAACCGTATCTATCGTACAAGATACCAATTCCGTGCCATAATTTTGGTACATTTGGATTGCTTAAATGGTACAAGGCTTGTTGGTAGGCAGCATAAGCTCTTTGCAGATCATCTAGCATCAAATAACAATGACCCAATAGACCCCAAGTTTCACCGGCATCAGGTTTAGCTGTCAAGGCTCTTTGATACAATTCAGCGGCTTTGGCAAACATGTCACGAGCTCTGTAAAGGTTGGCTAAAGAGGTCAGAGCTGGAGCAGAGTTTGGCGAGTGTCTCAATGTAGCATCGTAGGCGGCGGCGGCTCTATCAGCATCACCCAAAGTTTCGGCCAACGAACCAATGGCCAACCATGTCTCCGCGGTGGCATTGTTTAATTCTTGTTCCTGAGCAGAAGCTTGATTCTGAGTTGATTGCTGAGCTTGTTGTTGAGCCTGTTGCTGGACCTGCTGTTGCTGAGCCTGTTGCTGAGCCTGTTGTTGTTGGTGTGCAACCTGTCTTGGAGGCACAATTCCAGCCACTTGTTGAGAAGCCATGTTTGTTTTTGCTAATGATTTAGAGCGGCTATTTGATAGTATAGTACAATGGGATTACTCTGGCGCCTGGACGTTTGCAGAATGTGGTGAAAACTTTGTAGCGCCCTGTTGTAAAGCTTGAACGAGGTTGTTGAGGGATCTGAGAAGCAAGATGAGAAGATATCGTCGGGTTGCCTATTTGTACCTGTTCAATAGATAGCGAATAAGAGATGGATAGCTAGCCGCGGTAGGATAGATTCTATTAGCAACGACGGCGGTAGGTGGACACAATTGCGTTTGACAGGGCGGTTGTGCGCTATTGTTGTGCTGTTGATGTGTTGTTGTCCGTTGTTGTTGATGTTTTGTTGTCAAGGATGAAAACAGAAAATGGATTTGAAATTGATGGTGATTGTACTTTTTTTCTGTGGGCGCACTTGGTGTTTTGATAAATTAGGAGAAGTTTTCCAAAAGTCTTGACTTTTCTCTGCTTGTGTGTTACGTTACGTTATCCGAGAGAATCTGACAGTGGGAGTGGGCGCACGAGAGATCAGCAGCGAAGTGAAGTGAGGTGTTCTACAATAGCACCGGGTGCCACGTAGGGCCGTTTGGGCTCTCGAGTGTTTCAAACTACACTTGTGGGTTGCTCCCTGCTATTCCGGTTATTGTCTTTACTATATTACAGTATCTAGTTGTAATACCATCCGGCATTAGTGACTGAACCCTCTTTTGTGCTCACTTCCAAGTTCCAAGACGTGCGAGAGGGAGGTGCCCTGGTGCCATCATCGAAGCAGCACAGGTCCAGCCTCTCACTTCCCAAGCTTTGCCTTCAAAGTTCAAAGTTCACGGTCCAATTGCAGCCAAGCTAGATCCATTCCTCTTAGCCAGTCGTACAGTAGCTGTCGTACCCCTAGTAGTAACAATCCATCTCGTTGATTGGATTGGCGCATTCAGCAAAAAAAAATAAAAAAAAAACGCACCAAGGCCCAAGGTTAAGATCGAGTCTTGGCGTTTTAGATTGTGAATGAGCGTGCGAATTTGGCATGTGCAACACCCTTCACTGTTGGGGAACACACAGCGCCAAGACTTTTGCCATAGTTCGGCAAAAGAAACGTTCTGACTCTGAACGGGCCACGCCCTGGGCTGCCAAGACTCTTTCAGTACTACAACTCATCCTTTCGCAAGCTGGCTGACATTACGAGAAGTTTGCAAATTGCACAGCTCTTGGAAGTGGAACGCCACTGTGTCGGGCCCTCTCTAATCTCCATCATCAAAAGGGCCATACACTTGTATGTCACAGGTGTAGGATTGTCTATAGTGTCAGAGCAGTACATAACTAATCACATGGATTCTGGATCTTGGTCCTCTCAAGCTTTCCAGGGGACTCGTACAATATACTTATATCACTGTCTGATACACCGCTAAAGTTTATTTTGGTCAGCAGCTCCCAGCTCCCACTTTCGGAATAAGCCACGACACGGCCTTCGGATATAAGTCGTCTCCAAATTTAACGAAAAACAAAAACATCGTGCTGTTTTGGTGCACGTTATTTCTTGGGCTTGAACTCAGGGCTTGGAAGTTGGAGTTGAGATACTGTGGAGGGTACACAGAGTACACATATGTTGGGTAGTATACTTTTTCTGTAAACATTAGATTCAAATCTAAGAGCGATCGTCTCGAGATCAAAGGTGTCAGAATTTACATCATCAGTACACTACACCGTTATGCGCGCTTACGGTTAATTCGATTTTCGTACGCTCAATCTCTATACGTACATAATGCCAATGCCCCACGAACAATAAACAAAATACAACAACTGAGTTATAGTACATGCATTCCAATTATGATAGTAAAATCTCCAATTTGGACAACCCCTTGTCAAACTCATTATTATCCTTCCAATCTATTGTAAAATTGTACGCCTCCTGGTTACTATTCACCTCAATGTCGGTTTTCTTCAACACTATAGTGACATAGTTCTTCTCTTGACCATTGACATTATCGACGTCAAGATCCATAGCGTCAACATCATCAGCTTGGACTTGGATATTGAGGTCTTCATTGATGAAATCGTTCAGTCTGATCTCTTCATCGCCAAGATTCTCCAATTTATCAACAACTTCAAAATGCGTTTTCAAATCAGTAATAAATTTGTTCAATTTGTCAAATGTACTCAATTTCTGTAAAATGTCAATAGTGGTTTTCAAATCATTACTGGCAAATTCTGTTACTTCAATAAGTTCACTTTCAAAAAACTGGAAACCTTCCAATGTGACATTCAAAGACTTGTTTGAAATTGATTTGAAAACTTGTCCATTCTGGAAAAACCCTTGGGATTTGACACTCTCAAATACAACTTCATTGCTTGCAAATATGTCTTTTGTAATGGGTATACTCTTCACTGTATCTGAAATCTTGACATGGATACCAACATCATTTATTCTGGAACTATTGTCTTCCGTCCAAGTTATCCCATTCAATTCATTCTTCATCAAGTTCAATCTTTCATCATTGACAAATGTCACTTCGAATTTATCACCAATTGTAATATTTAATCTATCATTCGAGTTCAAGACAACTTTCAAGTCAGGCATCGTTTCCTTCAAGCTCAACTGAATAGCTTCAAACGTCTTGACATAATAATCAAATAAATCAAATTGATCTTGACTGAACTGATCGAAAAGTGATAACGTCTCCAAACATTGATCAAAAGCTTTCAAATTTGTATAATTAGTCAAGGCATTCTTCAAAATGTTTTCATTAGTCAATGAATTATTATAATTGAAAGTATTATTGTTATTCGCCAGAATCAAACGAGCATCCTTGAGCTCAAACTTGGTCTGATCAGCGAAGCAGTTGGGTAGTTCCTTGAAATCAATATCTATCACCAAGATCTTACCAGCTATGGACAATCTTTTAGTTTGGTCATCGATGGATTCTATGAACGTCTCAAACTTGTACACGTTGGATAATCTTTGGATGTTTTCCACGGTAATGGACCCTGGAACTGATTTGAGTATCTTCACTATACCACTTAAGCTTTGATGGAATGAATCTTGCATTGATGTGAGTCAATTGGTGGGAGATGAGTGATTGTACTTCGGAGCACCCATAAGTAACTATGTCAAATCTTTAAGATCTTTCTATGATACCTAAAATTCGCGGAAAACGCACAATACAGCAGATCTCGATTCTCTACGTATCTAGTGATAACTATTTCAGCATATATTTACATGAGGGATTTCAAATCCTTACAACTTTATACCGATATGAATAGCAGCGACACCGAATGTCAAGTTTTCATAACCTGGTTCTGGAACGTAGAAACCGGCTTTTTGAATCATAGATTTGAATTCTTCTTGTTTTGGGAATTTTTGAATAGATTCAACCAAGTATTGATAAGAATCATAGTCATTGGCAATTGCTTGACCGAAAACTGGTAAAAATTTGGACCAGTTTTGATAGGCCAAATCCACAACTGGGTTTTCAACTTGAGAGAATTCCAAAACACCAATAATACCACCTGGTTTCAAGACTCTGTAAGCTGTGTTTAAACCGGCTTGGATGTTTGTAAAGTTTCTGATACCAAAAGAGACAGTGTACACGTCTTTACTGTTATCTTCTATTTGGTCCAATATTTCACCATTTTGCACCAAGAATTTGATTCTATCATCATTTTTATATTTTGTATGCACTAATCTTTTTTCACCTTCTCTCAACATATCTGGGTTGATATCCACAATAGTCATGGTGGATTTATCGTCACCGAAACGAGCTTTGGCATGGTCTAACAAACCAAATGCAATATCACCACTACCACCTGCAACATCGATGAAATCTAATGGTCTACCACCTGGACGGGCACCAGCATCCAATTTTCTTATAAAGTGGTCCTTCCATAATCTATGGACACCTAAACTCATGACATCGTTCATGATATCATACTTGGAGGCGACAGAGGAGAACACTTGACCAACTAATTTCTCCTTTTCCGATTCCAAAACGGTCTTCGAACCAAAATGTGTTGTCTTTGTTGGTTCGGAAGAGTATGATCTGGATGGAATGGCAGATACTGAGCCAATTGACTTCTTGGCCAGGCCGCCAATGTTTCTTCTTATACTTGATCTTAGCATTGTACCGGGGGAAGATGCAATGAATCTACTAATTGCTCTGTCAATTGCTTCACAGTGCAGTGCAAAAGGGCTCGCTCTCCAAAATATTGTACGACCTAGTGGTTTTATTTTTCAGAAAGGCCACCGGGTAAAGGATTTGGTTGGGGCACTACCCTAATAGATGTGTGTAAATCAAATTTAATATATATTTATAAGTTATTTAATATATATACGTTATATCGTGGCGGCTAACGCTTTAGTCATGGAGCAAAAGATGTTCAAGATAAGCCGCTGTGGATAAGGCCATTCGTGGTCAAGATGGCTGGTGATCTTTGAGTCATAGTGAATTTACAAGGTCGTGAGGATGGAGAAGAGTGGTTGGTGAACAAGGGCTACGTATCTGTTAGGAAGTCGTATACACATCATGATGAGACAAAAAAGGTACACAGCTGTCTCATCCAAGATCTTTGAGACGGAAATACTGCTACTAGACCTGTGAGACCTGTGCCAACGTTGCTGCGGATTCTGGTTCTTTGGAATGAAATGAGGGTGAACATTTTGTTTTTGTGTCAAATGATATTCACCGGGATAGACACAAAACTTAACTAAGGGATAAAAGAGGTCTTTCAGGATAGAGAAACATGATAAGTGCTTGATCAAATCAATACAGTGAATCGCTAGGACAATTATTGCTATTAGAACCCAATTGCACATACACACCAAGATGCTACTTCTCCGCAAAGCGTTCGCCTTAATTTTGAGCTTTACCTTGATACACGCTGCCCCTGTCCAGAAACCGAACAATCGTCTTGTACACTCGCAAGCCAATTCAGAGCTCTTCAGTATAAACAATGTCTCTACTGTGCTAGAGAGAGAACTAAGGTCCATTATGATGTTGAACAAGCTAGATGAGTCTGCATCAACGACGAGCCTGAGCGGTGAGAATGTGTTGATAATCCCAAGACATTTGATTAATGAGCGTACAATGAACAGATTGGGATTTAAAGATTACATTAAACACTCAAAGAAGCTTAAATTAACCAATAGGGATTTTGACGGTAACTTGGAAATTTTAGTTCCAGAGAAGACAAGACCTTTCTTCGTCTTCAACACAACTGATGATCTTAACATCCCAAGGGAAAAAACAAGAGACGATTACTCCAACTTTGTCGATCATGCTATACCATTTGAACTTCCCGAGTTTTCAGAATTTACCGATTTCTGTTTGGTGTTAAATGCTCCAAAAGACCTTGATATGACTGCATTGCACGATGAGATGTTGTTAGTCCCAAAAACTTTGGTACCACTTTACGTCCAAGCCTTAGATGAGAACATTCCTCTTCTTACATTCATGTTCAACACGGGAAACAATGCTTTCAAGGCGAAAGAGCGAAACCTACCACTTTTAAGAGTTAAAAACTACATGGGGAACCAGAACATTAACCAGTTCTTTGATTTGTTTGCAAAAGAATGGATCGAATCTGTTGGATACACCCAATTACTTCATTCTGTTTTCTGCACGGTTAATATTGAGGCAACACGCACAAGCTATTGTATCAAAGTGCAAGAAGACATGAATAACTTGGTCTTGTTTCCTGCTTATAATGGTTTGAAAGAGGACGATACCGATGCCAAAGCTAAACGTTCCACTGACACTTCCATAAAAGATTCGACAAAGTCGAAGAAGCCGGCTAAATACAGACAGTTGGTTTTACCACTTTCCATTATCAAAGAAAATGACGAGCATACGGCCAAAATAAGCAGTGCAAACAATCCGAGATCTAAAAGTTACGCTCAAGTTGTTGAATTTAAAAAGACATCGGCTAAACAAAGACTTGAACCAAGAGACGCTGAGCCTAGATCAAGAATTACTAACGAGGAATATACCGAAGACAAACTCGATGATATTACTCAAAAGTTGCACGATAGATTGAAAGTGAAGAACCTGAAAAAGAAGGTCAAAGATAATGCCAACACATTTGTTATATCAAAGGCATCGAGACATGATCAGCGTGAGACAGATAAAAATGGTAAAAAGATTAAGAAGATCATCAAGACTAAAACCAAAGAACCATCAGATGAAGAGCTTAAAGTCGCTACTTTTAAAGACGAGATGAAGAAGAATACACATGATTCCAAAGCTCAAGAAGAGAAAGTCGTTGTGAAACCTGATGAGCCAGAATGTTTGCCTATTACCTGGGTAAATGTGTTCCACCAGAGCATCTTCGGTAACCAAAAATTTTGTGGAGTAAATTAGTGCCTTCAAGAAGACCCCTAACTAAAAATGTACAGTTTTTTCCAGCAATCAGCAGTAGATAACGAAACATGAGTAGTATCTGAGCATCTGAGTCCGATAGCCAGCTGAGATTCGAACTTTGTAGGTACCACATGACACATGACTTCTCATCGTTTACGGGCATTATGGTATTATCTATCGTATCGCTGATTGGCGGGCCATGACTATCTGTAAAACGCTCAAGTGAATGATCAGATCACACTTCACCACATAAAGTTGCTCAGTCGCCGGATAAAAGTGTCAAAGCTTTGTTGTGCAATGCTCAAGTGGTGCTCTTGATGGGTATGACCGACTTGACACTTGGCAAGCGTTCCCTTTACATGCCAGACCATTCACCATTCACGAGTCTCTCATTACGAGTCTTTACTAGACCCGTCCCGCAATTGGTCTAGCGCTGTGGAGGGACATTGTTCGCGGAGTACTGAATCGTGATTATTAAGCAGCACCGCATTAATACTCTGTCGAAAAACAGGTACCAGATTTATATTGCTACAGTACTATAGTGAAGTGCTTGTGTGAACTGAGACAGAACCTCAATTTCATTTCATTCGATACAATGGCCTCCAATCCACCTGGCGCTTGCTGCTTACAATCCAACTTTCATGGTGAGTTCAATTGATGCCTTTTCCTGCTTGGTTACAATTGCAGCGCTAACGATACTGGGGAAACAGAAGGTACTCCTGTTGGGAAGCATACCGATCTCTATAACTGTATGTATACAATATTTGTTTGATGGACAATTCCTTGATTGAAGATACTGACATCTCCATTTCGAAAGTAAACACTTATGTTACAGGTGAAAAGGGGAACAAAGTCATTGTCATTTTGACTGATATCTACGGTAACAAGTACAACAATGTCTTGTTGATTGCTGATGAGTTGGCTAAAGCTGGTTACTACGTTTTAATCCCAGACATCTTGAAAGGTGAAGATTGTATTCCAGATGTCACTGACTTGCCAACATGGTTGGGTAAACACGGTTCTGAAGTTACCAAACCAATTGTTGATTCCTTCTTGGACTCATTGACCAAGGATATTGACACAAAATTCATTGGGTTAGTCGGGTACTGTTTCGGTGCCAAGTATGTCATCCAACAATTGGTCGACTCTACAAAAGTCACTGCCGGTGCCGTTGCTCACCCATCTTTTGTTGCCATTGAAGAAGTCGCTGCTATCACTAAGCCATTATTGATCTCTGCCGCCGAAGTTGATCCAATCTTCCCAGAAGATTTGAGAAAGCAAACTGAAGAAAAATTGAAAGAGATCAAGGCTCGTTACCAGATTGATTTGTTCAGTGGTACTTCCCATGGGTTTGCCGTCAGAGGTGATACTAAAGATGCTCAAACCAAGTATGCTATGGAAAAGGCCTTGTTTGATCAAATCCACTGGTTCAACACCTTTAGCGCTTGAGGTAACTACTGCTTGATGTATAGAAATTGTACAAAAGTTACTTCTTTAAACATGAGATCTCATGTAGAACTACAAAATTCTGTGAAAAAAATGTTAAAACGAAATAATGTAATGTTACATATACAATGCACAAGTAAATAAAGATAACGAAGTGAACGACTGACTGTCTTGCTGAAAAGAGATGGAATAATAATAAAAACCCACGAGTTCTTCTTAGAGAATGTTTTGTCTAGCTCTGGCATATGGATTTTCGTAAGGGTTCTTCACAAAATCGTTTGAGTTGTTGGATGGATTGAAGTTGGAGTTTGAATTACCTCTATAGCTTGTATCGGAGAATGTAATACCTGGTCTAGCCAAATTTGTATTACTTGTGGTACCCATGACAGCACTTGAAGGTTGTACTTGTGCACCACTGTTCAATGAGTCAGAGCGGTTTCTGTTATCACCGTATGGGATTCTTGATTGTGGGAATCTCTTGGATGATTCAGAATCAGATTCGGATTCTTGTTGTAATTTATGAGGTTGTTGACCATGTAACACAGATTCACCCAATGCAAGCAATTCGGTATCTTGTTTATTAGATTTCTCCATGGCTTCAGTTCTTGGAATGAATGAGACTCTGTCATCTTTCATTGGTTGATATCTTGTATCTGGGTTCTTGTAGATCAATGATAATGCACATGTAACAATGGTGAAAATCAGCAAGAACAAGGCAAAGACAGCGTTAACGACGAAAAGAACAACCGCGGCAATTGATGAAACGACATCTGGTTGTTTGAACAACTTGGAGAATAACAAAAACACGATAGAATTGAAAAAGTTCAACAAGTGGATCATGATGTTGAAGATGTTTGTTCTCTTGTCCATGTATGGTCTCTTCCAACATAAAGCAACAAAATAGATCAATTCAACAATAAAGACACACAAGGCTTGGGCCTTCCCATAATCTTGGATCAATGCGACAAAGATTGAACGCAAGACAGTGTAACCTAATAAAGGAACCAACCACCAATAAGTATCAGCTTTAAATTGAACATACAAGAAACCAAATCTGTTCAAGACTTTTAAGTTACCGAATAACAAGTAGGCTGGAGTCTTGTACAATCTTGAACTTTCTCTACCAATCATAATAACTCTAACGGCTCCATATAACAATAGACCCAACACAATAACCAACAGGAACACAGCGACAACAACAATCGCAGAAGAATCACGAGCTGTGAATTCCCATAGTGTCAAGACTGAGATTTGAGGCAAAGCGATCAAGGCCAATCTGAATAATGTACCTTTGATGATGGTACCCCAATTTTGTCTAAATTGATCAAACTTGTGTTGTTTGATAACTTTTGATCTAACAAGTAGTTCAACCAATGCCTTGAAAGACATCAGAGCAATCAATAGGACAAATGTGAAGAAAAGGAAGAAGACGATACCAGTCAAGAAGAAATTGGAAATTTCGATACCAGCCAAGTATGACACTCTTTGGATACCTCTCAAGACCAAAATCTTGGAAGTGATTGAGCTAGTATCACGTTCATTTGTTGTGTAAAGATTAGTATCACTCAAACTATCAGTGAATGTACTCGTGGCTCTCTTCAACAAATTTGTAGCAACCTGAGGAGCACGTCTTGCCAAACCTTCGACATAATTTCTCTTTTGCACAGAGATAGACAAGGCATTAGCGTTTTCCACAACAACGGTAGATGTACCACCTGTAGCTTGAACATACCATTTAATAGCATCTTGCATGAATCCAGTATTGATGATACCCATAGACCATTGGAAATTTTGAGCCCAGGCAGCGGCGATAGGTGGGACTTTTTCGACAGCCATCATTGAGGTGATGGCCAAGTTTTGGAAATAGACGAAAAGTGAGATAGAGTTGGAAGCGATATGGGCAGCGGTGTTTGAGTGACCAATGACGGAGATGATACCAGATGTGATAAGACCTAAACCTGAAATGGCTGCGATTGGCCATGAAGCGTATTTGGTTTGCACGGTCTTACCATTAGTTAGCCCAGCTTGGACACATGCTAATGGAGTAGTAGTATCATTAGCAGCGTATGCCACAACTCTAACACGAGCATCTAAATCAGGAACAGTGTATGCGACACCTGGGATCATCTTTGCGTATTCTTCAGCAAGTTCATAATTCGAATTAACCACGATTCTACCAGCGCTTAGCGGACAAAGCTGACTCAGACTCAAGTCACAAAGGGACAATGTTCTATCTAGAACTTTGATACCGTAGACGATCAACTCAGCATGGGCGGTAACGTTACCAGAGATTGTTGTCACGGCGCTAATGTCGAATTCCACGGTACGATTTGAAGGATAAAACTGGACATTGAAATATGAGGCGGTTAGTTGGGAGTTCTCCATACATGTCAATAGGGAGCCCGTTTTAAGCACCTGTTCAGCAAATGCTGATGATATGAATGTGAATAAAAATAGTATGCTGAGCTTCATCTTCAACGTAAGGGAAGAATGTAATGTGTTTCAAGATGTTTTTGACCAATATAGAGGAATAGCGCGTGTGCTATACCTGGTGAGATGAGCTTTTGGATCTCAGATCAGGTAAGTATCCGTATAGTAACCAAGCGTGTAGCTATATGTGAACCAAACGTTTCAAGGGTGTGTCTCGTAGGTAGTTTCCAAGTTCTTAGCACTGTTTCAAGCCCTGGAATTGGTGGATCTGTATTTTTTCAAGATGTGAAACCCGCGCACGAAAGATAGTGTACTCAACGGTGTCTTTAGCAGGTAGGGGATCCTATTGTATGGGAAGAATGAGTTGAAGTTACTTTGCTAAACTACACTGCTCGTTAAAATTGATGGCTTTTTCCTACCGAATCTTGGTAAATTTCTTATTTCATCATAGTGGGCAGTACCCAAAGCTATTTAATTCTCCAGGGCCACGTAAAGCACCAATCTGGTATTTTGGTTTTCTATTTTTGGTCTTAGCAATTGCGGTTTTTCGCGAACACAGGGCTTAAATAGCACCAGCCACATTAATACACTAGCCACATTACCCAATTGAGACGCACTAGCCACAAGTTGGTACGCCCCACAGTCCCCAGTACCGCGAATGCATTTTGCAATATCGAGACCCAAGGTCATAGACTCGTGAGACTCAAACAGCTTAAGGGTAGTCTCGTTCAAAGGGAAGTTTCAACAAGGTTGGAGGGGAAAGTGGGCCAGCATTGCACAATAGGAGAAACGACCAGTGTTCCACAATGACAAATTAATTGCGAGGTGCAGGTCCCAGGCAATCGCTTTTTACAGGGACAAATTTTGTTCCTATTGTGCAGTGATCATTACACACACGAGCTCTGCTGTGGGGTCTTGGTCTGTTCAACAACTTTTTGGGTATGGCCCTGTTGAACTATACTACATCCATCTCTTGAAGATCCCACAATTATATAAACCCACGCAATCCCCCTTCGATTACAAGTGCTGGAAGATCTCGTTTGAAAGATGTCATCATCAAACAGTAACAATCAACATCAAATGCCTGAAGCTACTCAAAAAGTGCTTGAAAACGCACATCTTCTAGATATCCAAGCCATTGCTCCTCCTAAAAACAACAGAAAGAGACCTGGCGAACCACACATCAAGAACATTGATGAGTACAACAAGCTCTACAAGCAATCCATCGAGGACCCTGCTAAATTCTTTGGTGATTTAGCTGCAGAACACTTGGACTGGATCAGACCTTTTGACAAGGCTAGATGGCCAAACAAGAGTGAAGGTTTTGTCGGCAATGACGTTCCATCTTGGTTCATCAATGGTCAGTTGAATGCCTCTTACAACTGTGTTGATAGACACGCTTTCAAAAACCCAGACAAGCCAGCCATTATCTATGAAGCCGATGAGCCAAATGAAGGTAGAATTGTCACTTATGGGGAATTGTTGAAAGAGGTTTCCAAAGTTGCCGCTATCTTGCACGGGCTAGGTGTTAGAAAAGGTGATACAGTTGCCGTCTACTTGCCAATGATCCCAGAAGCCATCATCACATTGTTGGCCATTGTGCGTATTGGTGCCCTGCACTCTGTCGTGTTTGCCGGGTTCAGTTCTGCCTCTTTGAGAGATCGTATCAATGATGCAGACTCGAGAATTGTCATCACTGCGGATGAATCCAAGAGAGGCTCCAAGACTATTGAAACCAAGAAGATTGTCGATGAGGCCTTGAAGTCATGTCCACAAGTTAGAAACGTCTTGGTTTTCAAGAGAACTGGTAACCATGTCCCATTTGACTCCAAGAGAGATTTATGGTGGCACGATGAAACTAAGAAGTATGGTCCATACTTCCCACCTGTCCCAGTCAACTCTGAAGACCCATTGTTCTTGTTGTATACCTCTGGTTCCACCGGTTCTCCAAAGGGTATTCAACACTCTACAGCTGGTTACTTGTTGAGTGCTTTGATTACTTTAAAGTACAACTTTGACTTCCATCCAGAGGACAAGTTCTTCACTGCCGGTGATATCGGTTGGATTACCGGTCACACATATGTTGTCTATGGTCCATTGTTGAATGGTGGTACCTCTGTCGTGTTTGAAGGTACTCCAGCTTACCCATCATACTCACGTTACTGGCAAATCATTCAAGAATACAGAGTTACCCAATTTTATGTCGCTCCAACCGCTTTGAGATTGTTGAAGAGAGCTGGTGATTCATACATTGAAGGGTATGACTTGTCTTCATTAAGAACTTTGGGTTCTGTCGGTGAACCAATCGCTGCTGAAGTTTGGGAATGGTATTTCGAAAAGATTGGTAAGAAGGAAATCCCAATTTTGGATACTTGGTGGATGACCGAATCTGGTTCTCATTTAATCAGTGGTATCACTGGTGTTACACCTTTGAAACCAGGTTCTGCTTCTCTACCATTCTTTGGTGTTGAACCTTTAATCTTGGATCCAACCTCGGGTGAAGAATTGAAAGGTCCAAACGTTGAAGGTATCTTGGTTATCAAGTCTCCATGGCCTTCCATTGCAAGATCCATTTGGAAGAACTATGATAGATACTTGGATACCTATTTGAAACCATACCCTGGCTACTTCTTCTCCGGTGATGGTGCTGCTAGAGATGCCGATGGCTTCTTCTGGATCTTGGGTCGTGTTGATGATGTGGTTAATGTGTCTGGTCACAGATTATCCACTGCTGAAATCGAAGCTGCCTTGCTCGAGAACCACAAGGTTGCTGAAAGTGCCGTTGTTGGGTTTGCCGATGAATTGACTGGACAAGCCGTTGCTGCCTTTGTTGCGTTGAAGGACAAGTCTCAATCTAGTCAAGAAGCTGAACTCTCCAAAGAATTGGTCCTAACCGTTCGTAAGGAGATTGGTCCATTTGCTGCTCCAAAATTGATCATCTTGGTTGACGATTTACCAAAGACAAGATCTGGTAAGTTGATGAGAAGAATTTTGAGAAAGATCTTGGCTGGTGAAGAAGACCAATTGGGTGATGTCAGTACATTGTCAAACCCACAAGTGGTTGAATCCTTGATCGCTGCTGTTAAAAGTAAGCGTACTTAAACGTTGATCTAGATACTTTGATAGTATTTATTTATTTCACTTATTTATTCAAGAGTTCTGATTGGAGCTTGAAATACGTTTGATTTATGCAAGTAATAAATGATTTACCTAACAATAATGTATCAGTAGTTGAAATTTGGACAGTTTAATATTATGCATTTGCTAGTTTCGCGGAAGCTTTAAAGACACACTTCTAACATGGCAGAACCTATACCTTTAAAGATAGATACCACACACATATAATCAGCTCAAAACAATCAATATCACAAATAAATATGAATCTACATAATGGAGAAGTCACAAGAGAAAGAGGACAATGACCTGAATACTTCTCAACTGACCAATGAAAGCTTTTTAACCTCACTAGACGACGCAGAGCTCATCGAGTTTATTAATAAGCTAAGTCAACAGAAACAATCTACTCAACTAGACGAAGCGCCTGGTACTTCGGAACCAAATGGGTCCACCAGTATACTACAGGGGCTTCAAAACAACGATGATGACGGCAATGCTGATCTGCCTTTTATTAGCACACCTTTACCACCATCTAGTCCAAGACTATCAGCGGAGCAGTTACAATTAGCCCAGGAGCAAGCACCATTAAACCATGAGCAAGAGCCTGTATTTGGTGACTACGGAACATATTTTGCCGCTAAAGCCAAAGGCCAACAATTGGAGGATGAAGCGTATTTGACTTGGGATCATCAGAGACGTGTTGAGCAGGGCTTGTCCCCAGAATTGCCCCAAATATTCCAAGGCTGCGTTATACATGTCAATGGTCACACAAGGCCTGGAATACAGACTATTCACAAGCTGGTCATCCTTTATGGAGGTAAATTTATTCATCACTTGAGTGCGAAAGGGGCGGCCACGCATATTATTGCTAGTCGGTTGACGCCAAAGAAACAAGTCGAGTTTCGGAACTACAAGGTGGTAAGACCAGAATGGATTACAGAGAGTATTGAGCAAGAAAAACGTCTTCCATGGAGTGATTACTCGATCATTAAAGTTGACTATGGTCAAACTAGGCTTCCGTTTAATGAGCAACATGAATCAGAAGAAGATGAGCAAGGGACTGAATACGAATCAGATGCAACAATTCATGCTGAGCGAGAGTTGAGTGATAGAGAGCCAGATATCGATACATTGGGCGAAAGGGTACAAGAAGAAGAGGGTGTACATAAAGATACAGAAGAGCTTGTTCCGTTAACACAGGCAGAACCAGAAGGAAACATCACAGATGTGACAATGGATGAAGCCATTGACGCAAAGCATCCAGATTTCTTGAAAACTTTTTTTGCTAAATCAAGATTACACCACTTGAGTACATGGAAGGCCGATTTGAGATCTGAATTTTTAAATGTTGCATTGACACAGGCTCAACATAAGAATACAAGTAAAAAGAAGAATGACTTTAAAGTTATTATGCACATTGATTTTGACTGCTTTTTCGCAACAGCCTCTGCACTATCCCGTCCAGACATTGATTTTGATCAAACACCAGTTTGTGTCTCGCATGGTGGGAACAAAGAAAATTCGTCTGCAGATGTTGCTAGTTGTAATTATGTTTGCAGAAAGTATGGGGTCAAGAATGGTATGTGGGTCAGATCAGCCAAGAGATTGTGTCCTGAGTTGGTCTGTTTGGACTACGATTTCCCCACGTATGAGAAGATTTCAAAACAGTTTTATGATATATTGGTTGACCTGAAGCCTGATTGCATATTCCCAGTGTCTGTGGATGAAGCTCTATTGGACGTGTCGTCTTTGATTGATGAGGACAACGACGTTGAGAGTGTTCAGGATTTTTGCACTAAAGTCAGAGCTAGAGTCTTGGAGGAAACAAAGTGCTCCGTCAGTGTCGGCTGTTCCCGAAATGTTTTGTTAGCTAAGCTGGCTTTAAGACATGCCAAACCGAAGGGACAGTTTTATTTACATGATGATATTGATGAGTTCTTGAGGAACATTAATGTTCGTGATTTGCCTGGGACAGGCTCTTCTATCGAGAACAAGCTCATTCATGAATTGCACCCTGATCTCTCTGACATCACCGACGTGAGTGTCACAGTTGGAGAACTTTCAAAACTGGAGAAATCCAGACTACAACATGTATTTGGTATGAAAACTGGCTCGAAGTTATATGATTATGCTAGAGGCATTGATGATACATCCATAGACATTTCCAAAAACCCTCAAGAGTTTCTTCGCAAAAGTGTATCTATAGATGTGAACTGGGGGATCCGATTTGATACAATCGATCAAGTTGATAAATTTCTTTTTGATCTGGGGAAGGAAATGGAGGCCAGATTAGCAAAGTTGAATCTATCAGCGAATCAAATGACACTCAAAATTTTGAAAAGAGCACCAGATGCGCCATTTGATCCACCAAAATACTTGGGGTGTGGGAAATGTGACGCTTTCTCTAGATCCTCAAGGTTTGGCACCCCAACTAAAGATTTTAGAACTTTGGGAACAGAGTCTAGAGCTTTGTTCAGAAGTATAGGTTGTGACCCGTTAGAACTGAGAGGTGTCTCCATCTCTGTGTCGAAGCTTGTATCCAATGACTTGGTGGGGAATCAAAAACGCTTACCATTCAAGAAGGTTCAATTCGAGTTCAATAAGAAACCAAAGTTGGATGACACCGGGAAGGCCGATGAGAATGATGAAGCTGATCTCAGTGACGGTAAAATAAAAGCCACTCAGTATCAAATTCCAAGTGATATAGACTCATCTGTTTTGGAGGAACTTCCATCGAGCTTGAGAAATGATATTCGAGAACAGAGGATGAAAGATCATCAAGGTATTCCTGAGATTCCTAAGCAGGTGGACCTCAAGGTGTTCGATTCGCTCCCCTCCGATATTCAAAATGAACTCAGAGAGGAATTGAGAAGAAGAAATATCCCTATCAACCCAAGAACCCCTCGAAAGGATAGGAAAGTTTACTTACAACAAGTTTGGCCAGTTGATGGATCTCAACCGCAGTTTGTTCGTATAATATCACCAAAGAAGAGTCCAACTAAAAAGATCAAGAAGCAATCACCTGTCAGATTAGGATCACCTTCGAAATCACCTTCAAAATCACCAGTGAAGTTAGAAAAGTATGATGAAGATGTGCTGAACGAACTACCTACGTCGCTAAGGGAAAATATCATTAAAGAATGGAGAACATATGAAGAGGCCAACCGAACCGAGTTTTCCAAGATTATGGAGAATCAAAAGTTTCATGAAGGATATGAAGAAGATGTCAAAGTTGATGAAGTTGAAACTCTAAGTGCTGATATGTTTTCCTCGATAATGACACCGCTTGTGTTCCAAAAGAAGAGTAGACCCAAAGATGTTTCCAATTTGGTTGAAAGATGGATCATTCACACGAGGCAGAAAGGTCCACATAGGAAGGATCTTGATCTTTTCCTCGAGTACATGGACAAACTACTTGTTGGTAATGTAACGCATGCCTTGAATTTAATGAGCGACATCAATCTCTTGTTTCGTATTCAAGGTGATATTTGCGAGATTTGGCATGACATTTTGGCCTCACTGGAGGCAAAAGTACAAGACACTCTGAAAAGAAAGGGCTTAGTTTACGAAAACGGTTATAAACCGTTTCTATAATAATTCTATACGTGTATCGAAAACAAGATGTAAATAAAACTCATTATATATATATTGTCAATTATATATTATTATCTTTCGTGAAAATTCATGAAATTGAACTTAAGCGTTTAATAAACGGACAGTGTTGGAGTGACCAATACCCTTAGTCCAACCTTGGATGACGACAACATTGTCACCCTTGTTCAAGATACCTAAACCAACGGCTTCATCGATACCAGATCTCAAACGGGCTTCAACATCTTCGGACCAGTTTTCCTTAGATGGTTGGTCATAGACGAATGGGTAGACACCTCTGTACAAGTGACAGAATCTGGCGGCTCTTGGGTTTCTGGTAACCATAATGATTGGCAAGTCTGGTCTGTACTTGGAAACCAATCTGGCGGTGGTGGCAGAAGTGGACAAGACAATGATGGCCTTGGCGGCGTTTTCAGCAGCAGCATTGACGGCAGCCAAAGCGGTGGTTTCGACAGTGTCGGTTGGTCTGGTGGTCAATTTTCTCAATTCATCGTACAAGGATGGGTAAGCAATGGCCTTTTCAGCAATTAAAGCGGTGTGGTGCATCATGGTGACGGCTTCGATTGGGTAGTTACCCTTGGCGGTTTCACCAGACAACATAACACAGTCAGCACCATCCAAGATGGCGTTACCAACATCAGAAACTTCAGCTCTGGTTGGTCTTGGGTTGTAGGTCATGGATTCCAACATTTGGGTAGCACAGATAACTGGCTTACCGGCCAAGTTACATTTGGCAATCAATTGTTTTTGGACAACAAAGACTTGAGCAGCTGGGATTTCAATACCCAAATCACCTCTGGCAACCATAACACCATCGGTTTCCTTCAAGATTTCGTCAAAGTTGTTGACACCTTGTTGGTTTTCAATCTTGGAGATAATCTTGATATCTTTACCATCTTCACCCAAAACTTCTCTAATGACTCTGACATCTTCACCGGTTCTGATAAAAGAGGCAAAGACCATGTGGACACCGTTCTTGACACCGAATCTCAAATCAGCTTTGTCCTTTTCAGACAAGGCTGGTAAATCGACATCAGTGTTTGGCAAGTTGACACCCTTGTGGGAACAGACTTTACCGGCGTTGACGGACTTAACCTTGATGGTTTGTTCATCAACAACTTCCAAAACTTCAAAGGACAAGACACCGTCATCGACATAGATGATTCTACCCTTTTCGATAACCTTGGTGATGTTCTTGTAGTCCAAGTACATGATCTTGTCATCGGATTCCTTGGCGTACTTGTCGTCAGTGGTGAAAGTCATTTCGTGACCAGCTGGGATTGGGTAGTCTTCACCACCTCTGGTAGTACCAGTTCTGATTTCTGGACCTTTGGTATCCAAGGCAATGGCCAATGGACGACCTGGGTATAATTCTTCAGATTTACGGGCATTGTCAATGACAGATTGGTGGTATTCGTAAGAACCGTGGGAGAAGTTCATACGGACAACGTTCAAACCAGCTTTTCTCAAGTTGACCAAAACTTCTGGAGAGTTGGTCTTTGGACCAATAGTACCAATGATGGAGGTACGACGTAATTGTGATTCTGGGGTTTCAGCAACGTTTAAGGAAGCTAACCAACCGATCTTTGAGTTTTCTAAAGCCATTGTGTGATTTTGTTATGTGTGTGAAGTTGAAGATTTCAAACTACAATGTACCAGAACAAGTTTCCAAAGCATTGCAAAGAGTGTGCATAAGGCAACGTTTATATATGATTTTTTTTTCTTTTGCGCTCAGTGAAATTTTCCTGTTTTTTTTTCCGCCAGGTGATGATGAACCACACCACGCAACTACAGCACAACCAGCACATTTGGATTCTGGAACCACATGGAGCAATTGGGCGGGAGTCGGTGGTGGAAATGGGCCCAGAACAAAGGGGCGAGGGTAATTGAGTATAGAGAATACATTGGGATTGTAAAGACTACGTAGCATCAGTGTATGGAGTAGTTACTTCACCATCAACTTCACCAGCGTCAAGGGCCTCAACTGATGGTTCTCGAGAATTTGATTATGTAATCGAGATAGGATCAATCACGGACCGGTCTCCTATTACTAGTGGAAGGGCCAGGGCATATATTCAGAATGTGCATAGTGGCGTATCTACGATCAGGTGTTTAGTTCTGAGCCCAGTGTTTATACCAGTGATCAAAGTGGAACTTCCACTGCAATTGGTTGTATGACGGTTCGGCTCTAAGGTGTCCCCTACGGGCATAGCTGGAGATGGTCAACTGATTGCAACGGGCTGCCCAACTGTTGGCACAAAACGTCACGCTAACAATTGTAATTTGTAACACCGTGGCAGTTTTGTGATTTCCAATTTGATCAGTTCTGTAACTTGAGCTTGACATGTGCTCAGAGAAGACAAACTTTCTAAACTTGACACATCTTCAAGTCACTTCCATCAACTGCACAACCTGTTTCAACGGTTTGCACTGAAAAAGTCAATTTTAACCGCCGGTCACCTGACTAAAATAATATTCGCGAATTGATTTTGCAAAAACAATTTAGTGACACAGGAACAATTTGGCAGATAGAAAATCATAAAATTACATAATCACTTCCAGGATTGGAAACTTCCTAATTCGGGTGTTTCGCATGTATTTATTTTGTATTTCCCTTAAGGCAGAAATTTGAAAAGATGGTAATTTAGTTGATATGAGTGCAAAACATCATTTGGTCAACTATTCCATTTGAATTTGTCATTACTGCTCCTGAGCTGAATATCCACTAGACGAAACTTGTGGACTTTAGCCATCGTCATCACTGATCAATCACACATCACAACTTTACTCCATAAAGACAATCGACTAGTATACCCATAAAGATTAGGATGCCAGCTCTAAGAAGCACAAGAAGCGCAGACAAGGGCAATCACCCAAAGGAAGAGGAGTTCGAAGAGGAGATTTATGAAGAAGACATCGAAGAAGGCGAAGAAGAGGATGAAGACGCTGAAACGCGCTGTATCTGTGGTGAAATGGATCCTCCTGATGAGAACGGCCTGTTTATCCAATGTGAAAAGTGTTCTGTATGGCAACATGGTTACTGTGTTTCCATCGATGAAGTTGTTCCTGAGAAATACTGGTGTGAAATGTGTAAACCTGAACTGCACACAATCGTGGTGAGGCCAGATAGAAAGATGACTAGATATTTGCCTGTTCAACCTAAAGAAACCGCTACAGCTGCAAACAGAAGAAAGAGTAAAAGACCAGCGAATGGCGCCAAAGAGTCTAAAGAGTTGAAAAGGGAAAAAGAAGAGCTGGAAGAACTACAACAGAAGAGGAAAAGAGAACGTGGTTCATACAATTCAAGAGAAGATGCGAGATACGAGGCTTTGATACAAAGAGTTATGGAGGAGAGTAAGAAGGATGCAAAGACCGGGGATGTCAAATCAGAAGACGAATCAGGTTCAAGAACTGGGAGATCATCTAGAAGAAGACAAGCGCGCAGAGATAGCACAATCGCTGAAGAGGACAATACCAATGATTATGGCGATGATGATGAAGACCATCCAGATTCTCAGGAACTCAAGAGCAATGAGAAGTCTAGTCAAAGAAACTCTGGGAAACGTAAAAGATCTGAAGAACTATCTGATGATACCAATACTGAATTCTCGCATCATAATACATCAACTGTTACTGATAACACAGCACCACCAAGTTCAAAGCATTCTAAATCAACAAGTAACGAATCCGATTCCAACATTGATTCATCTGTCGCTGGGAAGGGTACTAAGAAACAACGCACCAAGAAGTCAAAACAGGCAAACAACAGATCACCACAGAAAGAGTCCAAAGATTCATCAATAGATTTCAACAAACCAACCAAACCAAGACTACCGCAACAAAGAACTACAATGAATGAAATGAGGAAGAGAGTAGCGGCTATCTTGGAGTTCATAGGGAGAACTCAAATCGAAATAGCCAATGAACAAAAAGATCAAAGTGATTTAACCAAATATGTTGAAGACGAGGCACATAAACAGGCAATTGAAAAACTTTTTGAAAACTATAACGGTGGTCTTGAACTGATGGATGGATTAACGAGGAAACTGCTACTATGGGAACAGAAATTCGGGAAATTTGGTGAGAGATGAAGTGCCCAGTATAATCAGATAAGTGTACACGAACAATTTTTTCACGACCATATTCATATCATGATTTAAAATTATATACAAAATTAGCCAATACCATACAAAGCTTGTTAAAAAAACATCTCGTAGTTATATATATTACAGCAAATAATATATCAGTTCACCCTCGACTGTAATCTTTCACCAGCAGTGGTCTTTGGCCATCTTGACCCAGCATCTTCAATCTCATCCATAAACGACTCAGTATTATGCACAGTGGTACCACCAAGCACGATCCTCACACCTTTATTCATCAAGTTCAACTCAGCCACAATACGTGCCTCTTCATAAGTGACACCTCCCACGATAAACACAATGATATCCTGTGCTTTCTCTGTGCTTAAATTGTTATAAACACCAGCGTATGGTGATAAGATTGGATAATGTTTTTCAGATAGTTTCCCACGAACGGCTTTACTCACGACAGATTCTAATCTTGGGACATGTTGCATGTATATGTTGTTTGTCTCGTGGTTTGTTTTAAAACCGGCGATTAAGTTGGATGTTGCCTTGTCAAAGATGTTTTGTTCGGTTTCTAATCTTTGTGAAGTACCGCATAGTCTTAGCAAGTAATCAATAACGGAGATCTTGTAGATGGGGACACCTTGTTGCTTTAGCGTTTCCTTGAGACGTTTAGTCTGGTTGTTGGAGTTTGTTTCATATCTAAGGGCATATAGTGCGACTAAGCGAACTTTAGAGTCGTCAGAAATTGGTTGTTTTGGAGGTTTCCCTGGTGCTTCAGGTTTATTCAATAACAAGCTTTCCAACTCTGAGAGATCCAAGTTATGTTGGTCGTGAGATGACATGTTCTGTTCCAGTTCACTAACTTCCCAAAGTCTCGATTGGTTAATCTTTCTATCCAGCTCAGAGACTAAAGACATATGTTTACTGACATTGCCAGACAGCTTTTTAAATTCTGGGAACTCCTCGATAAACCTTTTCATATCGTCAATGGTCTCCAAACTTCTGCTTGTATTTGTCTTCTTTTTGTATTGTGCAACATATTCTTTAATCTTATCACTCAAGTCACCAAAATTCAAGTACATCGACTCTTTGTAAAAAGCGTCTTGTCTTTCACTCAATACAACTTTCTTCAACTCATCAGTAATACCTGGCGCAGAGCCCAAGTCAACAGTATTGTTTTCAATCCCAATTAGTTCATGCACCATGGATTGGTATGCCCATGGAACTAAAAGTGGTGTGATTGGATCATTCTTTCTATCCAGTATGAGTAGCAATGGAGGTGTATCCTTCAATTTGAAATCAAACAGAGAAGAATTCGTCTTTTCAATTCCATACATCAGTTCTTTAGACAATTTTGAAGCCATTTTACTATTTGCCTCATATCTAATCACAGGTCTTGATTTTAATGACAGTAGTAATGAGGTCAGTCCTTGAACTGTCTTGTTGAACGCTGTACCATTCCAAGATTGCATTGAATCACCATAGATCTTGTGATTCAGGTTGAGTGAGAATAGATCCTTGTTGATTGTGAGATACTCCAAAAAGACTTCCTCAACCCTAACAACAACTTCCAAATTATCGCTTTCAGCTAGCCTTTCCAATTGCGTCTTGGTGACTGTGTTATTGAAGAAAAGTTCATAACTCGAGTATTTCGGGTTACGGAGTTCTTCCAATAGATGGTTGATTGAGTCCTCGGTAGGCTCAAGGAAGCACACACACTTGAGATGACGCATCTTATCTCTATTGGCATTATCAATTCTGTTTATCAAGTAGATCTCATGTTGTAGCAGCTCTGATTGTGTCGAGTTTAGTGATATGATTGGCACAGTGTGTTGATCTAACAGTAGCACCTTAATTCTTGAGCCCGGTAAAACACTGGTATCGTTCCTGCTTTGGGAATTTTTCTGAGAGTCGCTGCCGACGATTCTGTTAAGGTAGAACTCTGACACTTCAAACAAATCCATCGTTTTTGATCGTCTTTGAAGCTTGAACAAATGCTCAAATCACAGCCATTTCTTGCCCCAAACTGAATACGGTGTTCCCTATTGAAAGCGATGCTGCCAAAATTCAGCGGTCAAAATTAAAGTCACGTGCACGAACCGAGAATGATAGCTAGACCGCCACTTTTTGGAGAAGGACTTTCATGGAGAAGAAGCAGGGAATTTGCTTCGAACAATACCCTTTTCAAGAGCTGTTTGCTGGTTTTAGTCTAATAAAAAAGATATCAAGAGGCTGCTTGAGGTGTCTGTTCGATTTTAAACGGTTAAATTCGGTTGCATTTGGGCTTTTCAAGGGAGTTAAATTATTACAGAAGTCATGCCGACATCAAAGGCACAAGAGAAGAAACACAAGCAGTTTTCAGCTAGGAGTCATGGTAGATCAGCCTCTTATGGGAGAAACTTGAACAAGCTAGGAAGAATCACCAGTACCGAGGATTTGCATCCGCGTCCTACATTGAAAAGGTCCAAAAGTACGGATAGTTCTTTGGCTAGACGTAATCGAAGTTTTACAAAGCTATCAACTCTACAACCATTGGCTAGAACTGTTTCACAGCAGTCTGTTCGCAGGTCAGGAAAAGCAGTGCTTCAGATAGGAAAAGACTCTGACGAAGAGGAACTTTCGGAGGAAGAAGTGGACCAGTTCAGTGATGAGGGCGATCAAGAGGATACAATCCAGGAGGAACCTGTAACAAACAATATTGAACCTACAAAGGTGAATCTGAGTTATAAAGCTCCTCCTCAGTTCAGTCATAACAGTATACCTCGCGAGTCTCCATTGTCATCCAGAGGAAATCCAGAAAATAGCACACAGCTGGAGAAGCAAGCAACAAAAGTCGCAGATCAAAAGCTAGAAGATCAGGTCTCCAAATTGAAGATAACTGATAAGCAGGTCTCTGACACTTCAAAGCCAAATTTTAAAGACAAAGAGCAACAATTACATAGCTATAAGGAAGGTCTATCCCAATACTATCAAAACATGATTTTGTCACAATCCACTGGTGTCGTTAGAGATTTTGGAGACCAACCATTTGCAAACTCGCTTGTACCTAATCAAATGGCTAACAACAATGTCGCCAACATGAAAAGATCAAACACAAGGGACACTCTTCAATATATTCACTCAAATGATCACATAAGTGGTGCTCTGGGATACTTAAAATCAACTGCAAGCTCATCAAATTCTCTACGGCAATTCACCATGCAAAACTCTCGCAATCAGAGTGTTACAAATGATTCAGACATGATGGCTGCTTTTAGAACTAGAGAACCTTCTGGTGCAAGTCTTGCTTCCACTAATAGACAACGTGATTCTGCAGCTGGAACTCCATTGAACTTTAACCAGTTTTTAAAGTCAAACAACTCCAACATCGAAACTAGAACACAACAGAGATTATGGCTTCAAAGAGAAAACAGTCTGATGGATATAACGGCGATGAATGGTGTTAATAGTAACAATCCACAGTTGAGGCGTGATTTCGAGAAAATATCAAGAGAATATGTCAACGTTAGACGTTTTTACAATCCATCATTAGAATCCACTAAAAGAGTGAGCAAAAAGTTCTCCTCGAGTACAAGCAAACAGCAAAGTAATACAAAGCAAGGTAATAATGCTATCAATAATAACACATCCGCTCAGTCAATTGTGAAAACTGTTAATACGAATAGTTTCCAGGGCAAGCTATACAAGCTTTGGTCTCAAAGTGAGTCCACCGATGGCTCTAATATGTCGAGACAACCTGGCCATATACAGCAACAGCAACAACATTATCAGCATCAACAACAACAGTCTAGACATCCTAATAATCAAATACAACATAGGCAAACAGTGATACAGACAGCAAACATGGCCATGACAGGATTGGGGAACTCGCTCAAGTCACCAAGTGCCCCAACAACTAGAGCTGTGGATAGAGCAAATAATTCACCAGAGAATAAGAGAATTGATTTGGCAGCTACAAGAGTTCCAACTGAAGAGCATGTTCAAAAATTGAGCTAATGTTGATACATAGTTTTACAATAGAAGTTCTACAGATCTAGCTTAAACTTTGTGTGTGTATTAGAAGGAATCCCTTTACTCAGTACCTGGAGGCTTAAATTTCATGGCTTGTCCTTCTTTGTAAATGTTGTCCAACACAGCTTCAAATTTACCCGATGCTTGGAGTTTCAAATACTTCTTATAGATAAGTAGTGCAGTATGAGCATCTTCAATTGAATCATGATTCCCAGTCTGAACATGTTTCTCCAACAAGATGTAGGCCAAAAATCTCAAAGAAAGGATTCTTTGACCCTTGTAAAAGAAAACAGCAGTATCACGAACTTGGTTTTGTGGGACGCTGATATTAATGGTTCTGAAATCATTCTCCAATCCATGCCCCACAAACACACATCCAAGGTTTAACAATAACCACAACTTTCTATAAACAACTTCTCTTGTGACCAATGGTTTGTCACTTGTCTTTGGATCCAAATCACCACGCTCAATACCACTATAAGAAGTCAAGTAGTCATGGATACCCTCTTCCACGACAACATAATCGTCGATGAATGGGACACCCATTTTAGGACCATCATCACCTCTCAAAACGGAAACTCTGGCTAAGGTTTGCTTTCTTGGCTTCAACATTGAACGGACACCATCACAGTTCAATTCAAATTGCTCTTCTTCCAATGTCACAAATTCTGCATCGATTGCTATTAGAGTCCCTGGTTTTGGTGCTTCTTCCCTAGTCAATAGTTCGTATTCGATTTTCTTGCCTTCTCTGGTTCCATGTGCAAAATGGTCTCTGTACAAGATCTCATCATTCAACCCATTCATGAAACCTTCATATTCAAAGCGATTTGTCATGTTGACATTTCTATAAATCAGAGTCACTGGTTTTTTCCACCAGTATGAAAGATTGAGAGCCTCTTCGGTGTCTATAGGAACGACTAAGAAATCATTGAACAAATACCACTGTGAAGAATCATCAGAATCAATCTTGACAAACGTTACCAAATGTTTATCCTTCTCATTTTCTCCAGAGATTTCTGCAACAAACCCGAGAAGTTCGTACACATCACATGAATTGAGGATTGAATTGCTTCTTGAACCATCAAAGATTGCGAGTCTGTCCTTAGATCTCCCAGCGAAAAATCTTTGTCTTAGCCAGTCTTTTGAGTTTCTGATGGCTCTCAGGTCTTCCAATTGTAAATGCAAGTTGAACGAAAGGATTGGAGGTAGTTTGTGTATTATGCATGACACTTCCACAGGTTCTATCTGACCAGTGATTTCATTTCTGATGTTTCTCTGCTCTACCATATTTGCAGAAGACTCGATGTAAGCTAAAATGGAAGGGTCAATGGCATGACGTGTGGAGATCTTTAACAGATTAGTATGTGGTGGTAGAAGGTCCAGTGTGGTAATGGTGTTAATATTGCTTGACACAGCACCAGTAAACAATGATCTTATTTGTGTTTCAACTTCAATACCAAAAGTTGCTTGCGATGTTAGACTGGAATCGGGCACTGGAATTTCTCTTTCGTTTTGCACGATGGTATCTAATAGAACATGGTTGAACAACTTGATCTTCGATGCAAAGTCTAATTGATGTGATGATGATAGCTCGTTGTGCTTATCCACTAATCCAAGCTTAGCTGCATCATCTAGTAACAGCAATGTTTCTTGAAAGTTTGTTGGTCTAAACTGATGTCCTCCAGATTTCACAAGCATATCAAAGAGGTAACCTAGTTCTCTGTGGATAGATTTAGGATTCAGATCTTCGACTGCTAACCTCTTAGTAGTGAGATTGAACACTTCAGGCACGAATCTATAGAGTTGTAACAAAGAGTTGGTGTATGCATTGTCAACATGAACCTCCAACCCTGAAAATTTGGTAGAATTGTATGAGTCAAAATCAAAATCACCAACACCAAATTTACTGTACAGGATCTCAAGTTTCCTAAAGGCAGGTGGTGGCTTATTTGCCTCTTCGGAGACCTTTAACTCAAAGACGTTATCAACAGGAGAGGAGTTTTTACCCATCTTTTTCCCCTTGGCACTTTTGAAATTCCCACTAGTGATTGTGCTGTTAACAGGAACGTATTTCTTAGCGAGGTTTCTTCTTCCATATTTTTCCTTATCATACGACGCTATTGGGATATTGTTGATGATTTGAGAAGATTGGAGAATTTGAGGATCAATTCTTTTCGGTATAGTCCCTGCACTTTTGTAGACTGACCCTGAAGGGAAAGCTGATAAGAGCATTTCTTTGTAATGTGGCATACCGATTGTATTCAAGGGAACATCCTCATCAATCCCAATTGGATCTGGGTTATGTTCAGGCATCGAAGCAAACTCGAGGGGGCGTTTGTTTGACATACTTGAGTGTTCTGGACTATGAGACCATAAATGTAATAGTGAGTAGCCGTCCACAATAGCTAGGAAATCACCTGTAACTGAAAGCTCAAAAAATGTCACCACTGGACGGGCATCTATTTGGAATAATGAAACATTAGTAGGATTTGTCATATCAACAATTTGCAATTGCCCAGTCTTGGATGCCACGAATGCGACACTTGACAGTTTTGGATGTAATCTAACGAACGATGCCCCTGCCGGGAATGCAACTGGCGGCAAAGGACTCAATGATCTGAGATCGTATGCGTTGACAAATGGGTCTAGTACATAAGATCCATGACGTTGTGAAAACCCCGAGGCAGCTAGTGTATGTTCCTTGACATCAATTGAAGAAAGCCTGCTTGAGCTTGTTTGGAAGTTCTTCACCACTGAGTTAGATCTTGGGTCAAAGATATCGATTGAACCATTGGACAACCCAAGGGCTATGTATCTCTTGGAAGAAGACATCATGGTAACTTCTTGTGTGTAAGGGATAACGTTCATCTTAGCAGTATTACGCACATCTATCAGTAGAAGTGCAGTGGCGGTGGCGACAAGGAACTCATTTGGTGAAACACAGGCCATTGCTTGGATCTTACTCAAACTTTCATGGTCTTTGGAAGTTAATTGTGAAGCTTTTAGCCCTCTCTTATTTGTCACACAGAATGACGTATCATCAATTGACACAACACCATTTGTGTATGATAGGATCTGTTTAACCGCGCCCTCGTGTGCACGAAACCTGGTGTACGGTACTAGCCCTTGGCCTGTGAATGAAGCTATGAAACCCTTTTGGAGAGTAATGTTAGACAATGTGCTGACTTCAGAATAATTGTAGCTTGTTCACTTACAGATGAGTCTCCGATCCACACAATATCACTATTGTCATCAAAGACAGTGGCTGTGACGGTGTCTGGTTTGGCATTAGGAGTCTTAGGTGCTCTTATCACGGGTGACCGCGTTATCTGGTATATTGATGTTAGTTTCTGGTCAGTTCTTTTCCCCCCTAAACACTTCCGTATACTCACTTCGCTCCAGCCCTCCATTATCTCGGTCTGTCTGCTCTCTGCTAAGCGTCACTATAGAACAGCGGTGCCTTTCTGGTGGTGGATTCCAGCCTTTGTTTTGGTCCGTGTTGCATTCATGGCGCTTCAGTGCTAAAACTGAGCAGGTTGGTGAAGTCGTGGCCCGTGACAATTCTGCCAGATCGTCAAAAATCAAATAATTTATCATACTGAAAAGTTGAGCATTAATGGAAGCCTTTTCTACCCAGATTTAGGTACAACACTCACACGATATAAACACAAGATGAACAGTCTATTCAGCACTTTTGCCAGAAGCGCAGGCCAACTAAGACCAACTACATTGCTAAACACTCTTCCATTCGGCTTCATACAGCCAGGTCTTGCCAGAACCTTCAAGGTCAGAACATCTGTGAAAAAGATGTGTGGTGAATGCTACGTAAGTTGTTCATTGGGTATAGTGCCTTTTTTTGTGCTATGACTACTTTACTAACTGTGTTACTTAGATTGTCAGAAGAAAAGGTCGTACTTATGTCTACTGCAAAGCCAACAACAAGCATAAACAACGTCAAGGTTAGATATAAATGAAAGCTGTATCGGAAGTGGTCAAGAATGAAGTCAGTCATGTAAATACATATTTATCAAAAGCTACCCTTATAGAAACTCTACATGTACAATAAAATATAAGGTTCTATCGTTTATAAAACATGTAATGTACAAAGAAGTCTAAAAAAAGTCGAATCTATTTGATCTCCCAGACAGAAAGACCAACACCTCCAACAAGTGCAACATCTCTTCCCTCGTGATTTACACAATCAAGAGACCCAGTATCAGCAACAGTGGTAGTTCTGCTATCCAATAACTCAAGTGATCCAGAGGCAAATGACCAGACTCTAAAAATTTGGTCCACGGATGCAACAACAACTCTGTTACCAGATAACAATTTCAAAGCCGTTATAGTAGATGAAGCTGCACTTTCCACAATAGTGTCGATATTGGCTTTAACAACGTTTTGAGAAACATCAAAAGAGGTAACAGCTAAAGCGTTATCATCACCACCTGTGGCAACTATTAATTTCCCTTCTTCCAATTGAATATCAAATGATTTGATACCATTTTGATGAACAGCAATGGTGGAAATGACATTGGATAGTTTACTTGGTTCAAATTCGTTTGTTGATTGGTAAAGCTTACCATCTTTAACTTTGAATGGTAGTTCATCAGTAACTCTCCATAGTGTTAAATGACCATCAGTGGCACCAGTCAACAAGTAAACATCATTACCAACAATTGATAAATTGACATCGAATAAACAACAAGTCTTGTAAAATCCATGGAAAACTGGCTTGAAAGAAGCCGTTCCAGGCTCAAAATACCATGACTTGATACTGGAGTCTGAGTAAAC
Source organism: Hansenula queroliae (assembly GCA_030674255.1). Lineage (NCBI taxonomy): Eukaryota > Fungi > Ascomycota > Saccharomycetes > Phaffomycetales > Wickerhamomycetaceae > Hansenula > Hansenula queroliae. Next base: position 59,196 of record JAJLXP010000007.1, on the reverse strand, counting down.
ACAAACCAAGAGCATACCTTCCAATTCACCAGCATCGTTATAAATGTCAATATGATCGAAATCCATGATTCTCAAATCTGGATTATCAGAAGAAGGTTTCAAAGAGGCAAATGGGATGATCAAAGGTGTTTCATAAGTTTCATCAATCTTCCATACGAAGAACTCTTCCCTAGCAGAAGATGATGCAATTAAATTGTCCCTCAAGAATTTAACTTTTTGTAAACCAGATGTATGTTTTCTTAATGTCCAGAAATTTTTAATCTCACCAGTCTTTTCATCCAAGGATGATAATTTCAAAGTAGTATCCTCTGCACCGGTAACATACAATGTCTTCCCATCTTTTAAAAGTTTGCCTCTCATGGAGATATCTCTAATTTCTCTACCATGAGTACCTTCACTCAAATAATGATCGACGGGGGCTTTTGGAACTTGTCTAATGGTTAAAGTACCACTTCTTGTATAAACAAATTCGAATTCTTCATCAAATTGGAATAACTTCCATTGTCTATGAGCACCACCACAGTTCTCATATGCGATTTCATAATCTCTAGATTCGTTGTAAATGTAGAAGAAACTTGACTTGAAACCATAAAGGATCAGTTCATTGTTGATAGTGTATGAACCCTCAAGGAACCCTCTTCTAGTGTTATTGGCATGGATGAACTCACACTCACTGGTAGCCTTGTCGAATTTGATGTAAACGTAATAACCGTCTCTATTTGAGACCAACAATAATGCGGTCTTATCATCTGATTCAACGGTTTTAACTGATGTCACGGTGTCACTGATGGAAAGCTTCTTGATGAAATTTGTCTCTTCACCAGTTGAAAAACGGTAGACACCTAAGGAACTTAGTCTAAACCCAACAAACACAAAATCGTCTTGAACTTCGAAACAGGTAGTAACAAAAGTTGGACCCTTGACTAATTGTGTTGTGGCCTCCACACTGATATCAGTGGTGTTTATCTTGTAAACTGTCAATTTATCCTTTGTGTTTGGAGATTCGATCATCAAGTAGAAATTTTCACCATCAATTGTACTTTGGGCACTAATAACTTTAGTCACATCTGTATGTAACCAATCTTCTTTGATCACTTGTCCAGCGTCATCGAATTTCAATAGCAATGAATCACCTTTGGCATTAGTGAAAACGATTAAATTGGCACCAGTATGCCCATTAGTGAGTGAAAAGTTTTTGAAAGATTCTTCAGTTCTAACAAAATTCCATTTGTCACCAATAAGTGTGAAGAGAGAACCCTCAGAGGTTATAACAACAAGACCGAATTTCAATCTCCAGAATCCCTTGACAATTTCGTTCTTCTTAATGGTATAGTTTGGTGCAGAACTTGTGATGTCTTCAAGTGTGAATGTGGTTGTCAAGGCCTCAGTTTGACCTGGTGCAATGGAGAACAGTCTAATTCTACCATCATTACCACCAGTAGCAGCGATTAATTCTTGGTCATGGACATCAAGACCCCAAATGTGTCTACCTGTATGCAACTGATATGTTTCGTTTGGTAATAGTTGGACTTGCTCCTTCTCGTCATTGGTAATGGTCCAAGTTCTTGATGTAAGATCTTCTGAAACACTTATAACAGCTTTTTCATCACTATAGAATCTCAAGTTCCAGATTCTTGCAGTATGACCCCATGCTGTGGATAATAAATCACCTGTTTTAAAATCCCATAGTTTGATTGATCTATCATCGGAACAACTGACAATGTATTTTGTTGAAGGACTCATTTGGACGTTGAAAATGGAACCTTCATGCCCCACAAGGGTATGTACAATTTCTTCCTTGTATAGATCCCAAATGATAACACCTCCCATAACGGTACCAGCATTGATGTAAACGTCATGTTTGGAGACAACTCTAATGGACCCAGAGTATAAGATGGATTTTTCACCATAAACAGATTTTTCCCATTGTAATGTTTGTGAATAAGAGTCAACACTCAAAATGACATTATGAGCAGTGAGTAAGAATGCTTCTAACCCGTTGTAACTGAATTCTGCAGTGATAATCCAATCGTTGACCATTTGTTCATTGTCGACAACGTTTGGGTTCTCCATGATTTGAGAGAGTGACAGCATGTTAAAAGATCTGGCACCATAGAAAAGGAATGTATCTCTATCGAATGCAATACCATGGATCTTGTTCTTTTTGAAAATACGAACAGTTTTCAAGATTTGTGAAGTTTTGTAATTGTAAATCTTCAATATTGGCCCATGTCCAACAAATAACATGTCATCTTCGTCATAGAACTTAACTGCAATGGATGGACCATGGTGTTCAATAGGTGTTAAACTCATAGCTGCAAGTACTTTCTCCAGTCCTCAGTTGCTTGTACTTCACGTATCAATTTGACAATGTCATCATCTATTATCTATCACATACTGGCTGAAAAAAAAATTGAGAAGCTGCAACGAAGCCCTGACCTCATCTCATCTTGCCAGGGGCGGCTATTTGGTGATGGATCAACACTAATAAGTACCGCAATTCACCTGGCACTAATGCTTTACTTTAGTTAAAGCATCATTAGGTCTTTTTAGCCCTTTTCAGTAAATGTAACTATACAATTAAGGGTCTTTCTACGCCACTAAGCGCTGTACTAGTAATGTTGCCAGCTCAAATTGATCGTACTTTGTTTTTGGAAGTTTCATGAGTGCCTCTACCGACTTGAATTACGTAATGCAATTCTGTATCACATGACTTCACACGTGACTAGATTTTTGTTTGTTTACATTTCAGATCCGCGTTGCCATGGAGATTTTCACGTCTGTTTTGACTTCAGAATCGCTTGTGATCATTGAGTACAATACAATACAATACATATCAAGAGATTGAATCAGAGAGTTACTACTGTTGCAAAACAGATACAAGCGCAAGGTGGAGGCTAACTGAGTCAACAACAAGAACAGGATGGACGGCCAGAAGGAAAACCAGTACCCAAAAGAGAATAGAAGAGACTCTCTAGGGAGAGGTATATTGAAGTCAAATCTACGCAAGAATGTCAACGAGAACAACACAATCGACGTCTCGCACTTGGCACTCAGAGATCATCAGCAGCTGAATAATGGTATTAGATCAACCACTGGCAAGAATAGTTACAGAAGAAGAGTGTCCTTTGCACCTGAAGTAACGCTTCATAAGATTGAATTTGTTCCTCCAAGCTCAGGTCCAGATCACAGGCAACCAAAGAGAAGAGAAACAATTGCATTTGCCCCATCTTCCAGTCAAAGATCAGACGACTCAATGTCCATGGTCTCTGAGCAGAGCTCTGATATTGGAGTGAGACATACAGAGGATCGTCGCTCATATAGTAGTGATGTTGAAATGGAGGATGATACGCATGTTTACTCGTCTCCAATGAGAAATGTTGGACCAGGGTTTGACATATACAGTGATGGTAATGAATCCAATAATATGAGCTTAACACAACCTTTTGATGATAATGATGATGATAAAAGTATGGAGTTGACCAAACCTCTGGGTGATATCAAGCATTTGATGCCATCATCTTTCACCACTACACAATCTTCTCAAGAAGAGCATCAAGACCAAAGACTAAACAATGAACCAGAAAAAGAGCAAGAGACCTCTTCTCAGGAATCAAGTAGGCTGTTTGGATCAATAAAGAGTATCTTTGATAACGGCTCTGAAGAAGAACACACAGCTGAAGTGGAGATGGATCTCACAGAACCCTTCTCTGGAAGCAACAACATTGAAGTACAAGAACAAGAGAATCAACCACCATCGGTACCTTCAACACAGTCCACACAAACATCTGATGACTCTATACATGCTATAACGATGCAAAATACCGAATTGAATCGTATTACGCAAGATCAAGAGGATGATCATACACAACAAATGGACTTGGATGAAACAAATTACAACATTGAAAATCAAACAGAAGTATCTATGGAAATTACACAACAAATGGATGTTACACAACAAATGGACATAGATGAAACGCATTATAATGTCGAAAATCAAACAGAAGTATCCATGGAAGTTACACAACTAATGACACATCATTCACCAGATCGTCAAACGCTGAAAACGGTTCCAGTAACTGGTACCACTCCTCTCAGAGTATCCAAATCACATACTTCAGAAACAGGTTCTCCAATGTCATCGAAACGGAAACATACTCTTACAGACTCTGCTACATTAAGCCTTCGAGAACGTATAAACTCGTTGACTCCTAAAAGAAGAAAGAGAAAGAGCAGTATAGCACCAGAAAGAAGGGCTCCTCCTGCATTGGCGGAACTGGAACATAGTCAACAAGTGGACGAGTCTAGAGTATCATTCACACCTCTGAGAACTACTAATAACACTGAAGGACGTGTCGCTGAGTCGATTCCACTTGCACCTTCGCAAGAGAAGCCTGGACCTGAACAGATTGATGAGGGAGATCAAGACAACTATGAAGATGTTTACAAACCAGTTTCATTGAAACAATTTTTGGCAGATCTCTCTATTGAATTTTTCGATAACTTGGACATTAACGAAGACTGCACTATCTCCTTAGCCAAAGCCGGGCCAAGTACAACAGTTTCACAATTGGATTTCTTGAAAGCCAAGAGCACCAAGATCCCATGGCTAGAGCTCTATAGTTTCAGCTGTGCTGAATTGCAGAAAAATATGGCCGAATTGAAACAATTGTTTGATAACTTGAACAAGGAGTTCTCTGAGGAGAATCCAACTTTGGTTCGTGAATATTATCAAAGCACAAGTCTTACAGAGCAAAAGAAACTGAGCGATAATTTGTTGTTTATGAAGACATTATCTGATAGAGAAGCTGAAATTTACTGGCAAGACTGGAGCTTCCAATTGTTGGAAGAGCTGTACACTCGTCTCATTTTGAACTCGGAAAATATTGAAAAGGATTTGAAACGTTTGAATACTAAACTTGATGTGATTAAACAGAGTAATGAAGAGCTGGATAAGGAACTTGAGAACCTAGATTCGCAATTGGACGATATGGAGAAACATTTCCACTCACTACAATCTACTCAAAGTCCTGAATTTGTTGAAGGTAAAAAGGAGTTGTTTGAAGTGTTGAAAGACTCACATACAACACAAAAGAAGTTAGAGACAGTGAAAGCACAGAATGAAGAAGTTGAAAAGAAAATTTTAGAGTATACAGAGGTCAAGAAAAGTGTTGAAGAAAAGACTACCCTTGTCAAGTTGCATGATATGGATCCTACCACTAGAGTCAATATGGCAGTAAGATCATTCTCAGCTATCCAATGTATCTCTGGTATGAAATTCAAGTCGCTAAAAGGTACGTTGTTATCTATCTCGATCTGTGATGGTATGCTTAACATTAAGCAAGACCTATCGAAATTTGAAAGTCCTGACTCCAGAATATTCACATTGAACAAAGAATTGTCCGATCTGCCTCGTGAGTTTGTGCAACGCTTTATCAATAAGACAGGACACTTACCACTACATGTTCAAGCCAATCAACTAACGCAGTTGGTCAAGTCACTCAAATGGTTAGATAATGAACTATACTATTTGGGACTTGTATCACCATTGAAAGTCACAATTGATGGATCATTGATAATACGCATTAAGGAAGTTAATAAAGTGGAAGGGTATAAAGTGTTTATTGAGATAAAGTTGACTGAAGACTCATTATTCGGATCTATGAAGCCTGACTCGATAACTGTTCAGACTGTGTATGGGTCAGTCCCACAAAGTGAGGCTTTACTTCGCAATTGGAAGTCCAAGGCTCAAAAGACTAGCTGGGTCCAGAAGTTTGACAAAGTGGTTTTCATCTGATGAATAGACGATCATAGTTCAATACATGTCACCTACAGACCAATCTGTATTACAAAAAAAAAAACATCATTAATAATACTTTATATATGTTAACAGTTGCTGATCATACGTTCAGTGATCAACAGTTGATTTTTGCGTTTATTGTTTTAATTTGTTTTCAATTTTTGATTTGAATGTGTACTATTATGTTGGAGTAACAATAATATAAAACCTTCAATCCCCGAATGAGTAGTAGCAGCAAAGTCTTCTCAACCGAACAAGTTACCAAAAGTTTGGGATCCACTTTGTTGGTATTGAGATGCAATGATCTCCAAAAAGGCGAAAGCAGTACCGACAGCGACAATGACAGCGGCACCTTTACCATTTGCACCAAAGATTTCACCAACTTCAGAGATGGAAGCCAAGACAGCGGAACCTGAGACAGCAGCAACTGGGATGACTCTTTGTAACTCTTTGGAAATGGAGATATCTCTACGACCAGCAATTGAGATACCTTGTTCTTTGAATTGGTTAGCCAAGTCCTTTGGAGCAGAACCTGAGATTAAACACCAGATGTTTGCGAACCAAGCAGAGCTGGACAAGACGGTGGCAAAGAAGACAATTGTTTTCAATGGGGAGAGTAAAGAGTTGAACAAGCCAGTTGATGGGGAGAAGAAGTATAGGATTGATGGTTTTTCAACGACAAAGTTGGCATTGAACCCAGTGGTAACGTAATGACCCAAGACTTTGACGGCGATTTGGCTACCATCGTTCTTAAAGATCAAGTTGACAATGGCGTAACCTAGAATATTGATGTAGAATAAGACAACGTAGGAGAACAATAATGGTAAAGACCCGGTGTAAAGCAATCTGATTGGGAAGACGTTGTTAACGGATCTGACTCTGTTTGATCTGATTGGTAATTCCAATCTAAAGTTTTGCAAATAGATGGTGACGAAAACAGTGGCGAGGGAAACGTAGACTTGGGTCAAGTTTGGCAAGTGAGTTCTGGTGAAGGCTTCGATGATGGCGTTTTTGAAAGGTTTGCTACGGATGTTTCTAATCAAGTGGATCAAGGCACCATTGGTTTCATAACCTCTAGTAGTTTGAACGGTGTTTAAACCAGCGATATCACCAACAAAGTTAGCAGCAATGTTAACAGTGACAAAAGTCAATGCACCTGAGCCGAAACCGTACCCTTTATCAATGATTTCAGAGACAAAAGTGAAGACGGCACCTGTACCAACCAATTGAATGTTGATCAAGATGTATTGCCAGAAAGTCAAGTTATAACCAAAGTAACCAGTGAACAAAAAGATGTTTGTCAAGATGAAATATTGCAAGATGGCAAAGATTTTTTGCAAAGTTTGGAACAATTCTCTATCACCTCTAACGTTAAAGTTCACTTTGATAGCTTTAATACCGGCCAATATTTGACAAATGAACCCAGAGGCGATGATTGGGAAGACACCAAATTCCAAAAGGGTACCCTTTTCAGCACCAAACACTGGACGCAACCAGTGGATTGGGTCGTTGCTTATCTTGGAGGCACCATAGACTGGTAATTGGGAGAAAAGATACAAGAAAGAAGTACCAATTGTGTAAACGACTTTATCATCAAAAGTCAACTGGAGATCTCTTTGTTAGTATAACTGTGCATATAAACTGATCTTAATGATGACCGGGGACATACATCTTCCAATGGTAGTTCAATCTCTGGCAAGAGAGGGAGGAAAGGTTTAGCCAAATCAATTAGACGAACTAGGTGTTATTATTGTTAGTCAATCTGAGACCGTCTTTTAAGGTAATAGAAAGGGCAATTCGTGTCAGAGCAAGCCGCTTTGATGGAGACACAAACAATCCTTGGATTCTGAAGACAACTTACAACCACTCATTTTAGGGAATAGCTGGTTATTAGCAAGGGGGATGAAGTTCTGGATGGTTGTGGATGTTCAGATTGCGAGCTGTTCAGCGGCTTTCAAATTGATTAAACGTCGACGCTTTTTCAGAGGGAGCCAGCGCTTACGTAAGCCACTATTTTGGTGAGGAATTTGCAATATTGTGTCAAGTTTGGCTGTGAATTGGGCATTAAAAGACGGTTAAAAGAGTGTATGATTACTGGTTCAATGTTGCTCTTCATATTCCTCTTTTTTTCGGTCCAATATCTGCTTGTTCCGTTGTTTTGCTGTCGTTTTGCTGGAACGCCATATACAAAATGTTGAAGACGATCTCGGTAAAATCACTGTACGAAGGAAAAAAAATATAGGCACAAAATTATTAGAAGACCATACAATTAATTATCAGGATATCAACAATTTTGGGCAAAAGATGAGCGAACAAGAAGACAACAGAGCCGATGCCCTGATCGACTACGACGACGCGATTGACTACTGGACTCAGGTCCCAGCAACGGTGGACGGTGTGCTCGGTGGGTTCGGTGAAGGGACCTCGGTACCAAAGGCAGATGTCGTAGGGTCATCTACATTCCTACGCAAGTTGAAAGCGAGAATGACACCTCCAAAGGGTCAGATCAAGTACTCGGTGGATATAGGTGCAGGGATCGGAAGAGTCACGAGGGACATGTTACACAAGTTTAGTGATAAAGTGGATTTGGTGGAGCCTGTGAAACCATTCGTGGAACAGATGCATGTTGAATTGGCCTCTTTAAAAGAACAGGGCAAGATTGGTGAGATTTATGATATTGGGATGCAAGATTTCCAACCTGAAGAAGGGAAATATTGGTTGGTCTGGTGTCAATGGTGTGTGGGTCATTTACCAGATAAAGAATTTGTGGAATTCTTGATAAGGTGTAAGAAGAGTTTACAAGAAAATGGTACCATCGTGGTGAAGGAAAATAATTCTAAAGGTGATGATGTTTTCGATCCAGAAGATAGTTCAGTGACTAGATCAAATGCCAACTTCCAAAAATTGTTTAAACAAGCTGGTCTCAAATTGATCGCTACAGAGATCCAAAGAGGATTACCAAAAGAGTTGTTTACAGTGAGAATGTACGCATTAAAACCAGAAGAGACAAGTTCATAAAAGATCGCATTTTATACATATACTTCCATATCGTATTATATTCAACTGTAGGACATATTGTTAGCGTTTGAGTTTCATTTCAATTTTGGAATCAATAGAAACTTCTCCCTGGATTCAAATTGAATATTCCATAAGCACTTAAAGTCAGATAGGAGCGAAAGACGATGGTTATGTTTATCTTCAGTTATGATCAGTTGAACTATGCATAAATAAGTTGTATCATCACCAAAAATGCTTATGGGCTTTGAATGTGGAGCAAGAATCTTCTGATTGTGTTGTGTTATTGAAAACTTACTCTTTTGACTTAATCCTCACCTTCCCAAGTGATCGTCCAGACGAGTCTCTCGAAGGAAGGATATTGAGTTTATAGAGATGGTAATAATAGAGGAAGAAGAAGTCTTCGAGATTTTCCACTTTTTTTTTATAGTGTTTTTCAGAGTGGGAATTTTTCTTAGGGCATTAACATCCAGACACCACAGTATGTACACTAGTAACTACGTACAATCAAATAGTAGCCATAAATCAATAAATCATAAATAAATATATATACGTAAGACGCTTCCAATCAACGAGCAGACTGTGCCAATAATGGCAATTTGCGCATACTCAACTGTGACTGTGTACGCTTAAACTCTTGAGACTCCTGCGCAATCTTCAAATCTTTTAATCTTGACTCCAAATTAGGAACATCTCTCAAGAATTTATTCAATTCAATCAATTCATTCTCCCATCCTAATCTTTGCTCGGCATTCAATTTGGAGAAAGAATAGGTACCATCACCTCTGAATTTCAAAATATGTGTATGGAAATGCCATAACGAAGATCTGTGTGCAACGGACATTAGCGAAATACCCAATGATTGAGCATGACTATACATCAATTGTTCCATTTGTGGAGAGACCGCGGAGGTACATTCATCCAAAACGGCAAATTTTGGCTTATGGTAATAAAGTCTAGCCATGGCTAATCTTTGCTGGACACCGATTGATAATTCTTCTGGCCAATTTCTCACAGTGTTGAATGGATCAATTTGTGAAACTTCCAAATTGGTATCTCTTGATAATTCCAAGGTTATGTTTTCCCTTAGGAGGAATTTCAAATCCAATACTTCCAAAATTTGGATCAATTCTTTATTAGTCTCGTATTTGTAAGTCGTGCTTGGATAAATGATTTGATCTCTCAATGAGGATTTACTCAAATAGGCTCTTTGTGGTAAATAGAAAACATTCTCGAAATGTGGGATGGTCAATTCACCACTGTTCACAGGCCATAATCCACCAAGGATTCTAAACAATGAACTTTTACCACATCCATTTGGACCAGCGATTAATAAATGTTCACCGTGATTGATCTTGAATGAAAGGGATTTAGCCAATGTGATCCCCGCTGGAGTGACTAATGGGATTTCTTTAAATTCGATAACATTATCATCATATTTCACCAAATTCTTGGACATTGCCTGCTCCGATGTGAAATTATCAATGTTGACTAGAGTTTGCTTAAATTCACCCAATCTCTTAAAATAACCAAACACTTGCTGCACTTCTTTTCTCGAACGGATAATCATACCCAAGGAGGACGAGGCAGATAGTAATAAACGACGGTTTGTGACAAAAGTAGCTGAACTGTTATGATCCACAATCCCGGCAAACTTGTTCAAAAAGATAGGAGTGGAACACAAGACAAGCCCCGCAGCACCCCAAGTATATTTCACAATGAATGTTGTTGCCGTATCATAAACTGCTCGGGCTCTGATTTCATAGTTTGTAAATTTTTCCAATTCATAATAGGATCTATCCAATATGTCCAATTCTCTTGAATGTCCTCTAAGGAATCCAACCTCTTCGCTAAACAACACGACTCTCGAGTGTAATGATCTTAGGATCCCTTCTAATCTTGAACGTTCAATTGCAATCTTGGTGAAATTTGGAGAAAAAAGTTTGAGGATCAATGAAGTGACATGAGCAATGATCCCCAAGACTAGGGTCCCCTCTGCGGATCCTGTTTTGGCCAATTCAAATGAACAAAGGATCAAGTCTAATGTTGGTTTAAGGATATGATTCGGCAAGCTTGCCAAAGATGAAGACAAGTTATTGACATCTGTAGTGATTCTTTGATTTGGGTCATCAACTTTCTCATCCGAGTTCATGTGGATCATTGAGTAATAGTTTGGATTCTTCTTATTTGCCGGAGAGTCTGCTTGGTCTTTATCCGTTGGCAAGTAGAGTTCCATGAGATCTTTTGTCAAGTTCTTGTTGATACTTAGGGATAATTGGTTTGTAGTGAAATCCAATAATGAATTGGTTAATGAGGCCGGAATACCCAAGAGCATCCAACTTGCCAATAGTTTGAGGAATTTGCCTGTTTTCTTCTTGATCATTGAACTGACCAATAAACCATCCAATGTTGCCACTTTCAAAGTGAGTACAGCTCTAGTGGCGAGTAATACTAGCTGTAGTATGAAATAGAATAGCACTGGTGATTTGAAATTTGGAATGATAGTTTTAGCAAGTCTCTTGAGTGACTCCTTATTGATATGTGATCTCTCTTTCTTTTCATTTATCTCCTTCTCCTCTGTAGTCAGCTGCTTATCCGTAGCGCTCTTCTTAGCAACGGGTTTCGACTGGTTGAAGCTGAGGAATATAAGCAGCACATACGAGGCTCTGAGGATGATGTTCTTGTGCCTGCTGTAGAAGGCGCCGATGCCCTTGTAGTCGATTCTCTTGACGGCGGCCACTGTTCGTTCCTTCATTGTTTATTGTGTTGTAGTGTTAGCGCTTAATCGATAATTCATAGTAATTGAAACCTGTCAAAATGCTCTGGATTTATACGTTTTTTTAGTTTCAAAGTGTCATAAATTCGGTAAATTCGAGTGTGGGGATAAATGCCCACTAGCAACTCGGATTACGTAACAGAAGCATGTGATAATTATTACATTACGTTACTGATTGGTAGGAAATGAGGTATATATTCTAGTCATCAGAAGAGTGTTTATATAGACAACGAGCTATAACTCATGTCTTCTTGTCTCCTTGTAAGTCAACTGGTTCTAAGGTTATATCCGGAAAGACATGTCGAGCCAAATGCGATGACATTGATGACAACAGCTCTTTAACCTCAAGCTTGAATTCTGCTTTAGCCAAAAAGCTCTGTGAATGATTTGAAGTTCAGGGTCTCTTTTGTATCTCTATTATACCCTTGATTTATCACAAACTCTCTTTGAACTCGGTTTTGACCTCTGCTAGCTCACTCTCCAATTCCTTCAGACGCAAACTATAATAATGTTCACATATCCACACAATGTCTTTATTCTCATGCTCGCTCAGCAGTTTTTCCACTAGCGACTCTGTATCATCCTCAGACAACTCCAGCAGTGTATCGTTCAGCTTATTGTGCGACAACTTGAACACCGGATGGTTCACAAACACATCGTGTATCGTACCGGTGTTTTCCACGCCGTGCTGCTCTGCGATCTGGCTCAGCAGCAACTTGTCTCTCGTGTTCAAATCAGCAAGTTCCACAGCCATTTCAATTTCTCACTTGTTAACTATGGTGAATTTCACGTACTTGATCTAGATTTAAGTACTGTTCAATGATAAATTTCACAAACAAAAAGTGCGCTTACCGTGCGAAATCAAAACATTGGAACTCGTTTCAAAAAGGCCTAGAGATTAACTACAAACTTGACACAGATCTCAAGGGAACTCGGTGCTAGTGATATCATAGGTGAAAGTGCTACCAAAGTGCCCTTGCTGCTGCTGATGTTTACTCATGAAGACCACCAAACACCGCTGGTTGTGCCGAAAACGCGGCGGAAACAGGCTCTTCCCAAGTCAGAATCTTCGCTATATGTGACATCTAAAATTCCAGTAAAGAACAGGCAAGTGTCCACACCAGTGGAATTATTGGACGAAACCAACTTGGGGAATGTTAAAAAATCATCAATCCCAAGGATCACTTCGTCACCTTTGGTGAACTTTGGCTCATCTATGTCGAACACTCGCAAGGGTTTAACTCCAATAATCAACAAAAACCTTGTTAATGTTAATGTTAATGTCTCAACTCCCAAATCATTGATCGCTGCTGACCAGGACTATTCAACTCCACCTTCTACTATAACAAAACTGTCTGCAAGTCTATCGAGTCTGACATTGGAATCACCATCGAAGCGTGCTAAACCTGCAAGCAGGTCTGATCATCAAGATCCACAGAATCAACATCATCCTTTGGCCATTGTGAAGGACGAGAATGGACAGATTTTGAAAGACTATACACCTCCTATTAAACCCAATACATCTTCCAAATCAAGCAGTTCACCCCGTCTGACTAATAGAACCTCGGTGCTGCTGAAGAAACGAGTTCAAAGTCAAACATTGTCACCTACAAAAACCGTTGCAACCGAGCCAAGGCCCTTTGTCAGATCAAGTAGATCCGTGAGTCTGAACCAAATGTCCAAGAATAGACCACCTCACAATGACGAAACAACAAGACCTAACCCTCTGGTGTCTAAAAGATCTACAAATAATACAACCAAATATGACGACTCTCCAATATTTGCCAGGTTGTCACGTTCAACTGCATCATCAACATTGAAAGCTACAAAACTGCCCAGATCTTCCACAACATCAAGCTTGAACAATGACATGTCGAATCGCAATGCTCTCAAAGCGGGAGCTATACCCAGAGCCTACTCAAGATACCCTTCACTCACATCTTCAGTGGCCAAAGAGTCCACTCAGAGACCAATCACCGTTGTTAGGAAAAGACAAGAACTCAAAGACAACCAATCTGGGGAACTCAACTCTTTAAAAGCTACTCCGAAATTTGTACCAAGATCATTCAGTGTCAATAACGACTTGGGCCAGTATACCAAACCCACTGCTCAGAATCCAAGAGTGAGAAACTCCAGAATAATGTCCAGCCAAACACATGTATCAAGTCAAGGGGTCTCAAGTTCTCAGACACCAAGAATTCAATCCCAGGCTCCGTTAAATATTGGGAAAGTCAAAGACCTCGACGATTTGAGGCAATGTCTATTTTCATTCGATAAAACTAGACAAATTCTCAAGTTGGAAGATCACAAGGAGATACTTCGAGGCAAGAGAACATCGATGATTGACTTCAACTCACTTACATCCTATGAAAAAGCAGAACTTTCCAAACTGTCAAAAGTCTACTACGTTGGTTCTAAACCTCTCATGTCCAAATCCAAACCCATAGATGCCACTAAACATAATTTCGGATTTGACGACCCAGAGAAAAATCTTATCCTTGACATTGGTGATCATATCAACTATAGATTCCAGATCCTTGGGAAGTTGGGGAAAGGTTCATTTGGGAACGTTATGAGATGTTTTGATCATCAAACCGGTTGTGAAGTCTCCATCAAAATTATGAAAAACGATATTAACTGGTCCTTACAATGTATCAATGAAATTAAAGTGTTGAAAAAATTGCAAAACAAGCATTGTCTCCAATATTTGGAACATTTCAATTTCAGATCACATATTTGCATTTCCACTGAACTCCTTGCGGTGAATCTCTATGATGCATTAGAAGCTACAAAATTCAGAGCATTCGATATAAACATTATCAAAAAATGGTCAAGAGACATATTGGGAGGTCTTGCCGCTATCCATACTGAGGGGATTGTTCATGCTGATATTAAACCTGAAAACGTTATGCTTGTCAATTCCAACGCATTAGACGTGAAAATCATTGATTTCGGATCATCTTGTGCCATTGGTGAAATATCATACCCATACATCCAATCAAGGTTCTATAGAGCGCCTGAAATCTCGTTGGGTTGTAGATATGATGAAAAAATTGATATATGGTCATTTGCTGTGATGATGGTGGAATTATATACAGGGTCACCGTTATTTGAGGCAAGGGACGAGGCACATTTATTGAGCCTTATCACGGCAATGATAGGACCACCGTCACCTTCCACTATAAGAGGTTTCAAGGAGGATTTGTCTATGTATGGCTCTGTTTGCAAGGGGAAATCAAGCAATTATGTTGATCGTAAGGCTTTTATTTTCACAAAGTTTGATAATCAGGGGAATTTTATTAATGGTGGGGTGTCAAGTTTTAATAGGGAGCCAAGAAGTATAACGGATAATCAGCAGTTTAATGATTTTTTGAGACATGCATTGGTTTGGAATTATAAAGATAGATCATCTGCTCTGGGACTTTTGGGGCATGATTTCCTACAGTGACGTCTATGAGCGATGAATGGATAAAATTGATCATATGTACAGCATGAATAGAAAAATCTATAATTATTAAGTTTAAAGCAATGTGTTTCTAAAACAAACTAAAATCTATCCCCTTTTCCCTTGCTAAATCGACCCAGTATTTCCCCGTTCTCCAACACTCAACCATCATATTCTGTGCCTGGTATCCAAATAAGTAACCATGTCTTCCCAATGCCAAAATTCTTTCACTGAAAAATGCTCTGGACTCTTTATCAATAGCATCACACCCTGCACTGAAAAGCACAAATGTCGTACAGAACGCAGCTGGTGTATCCATTTTGATGCTGTTTCTCAGTATTTGGGCAATTTCTATAACTATTTCCTGTACTAATGGCGCGGTGTTTGGCAATAACAAAACTCTTCTATAAAGTTGTAAGACACCGGCTAATGCAAAGATGCTATTTGTAGCTCTCAAGACGTTATACCCTTCCAGTTTTGGTGACAGTACAGGGTCTTGTCTCAGCACAATTTGTGTAACCACTTTATCTCTCTCACGTTCTCCAAGTTCCCAATTGTGGTAAAGATGATCTTTAATCTCAATGGCACGATCCATCAAGGGGGTATCCGATGTGCTTGGTTGAACTCTACCTTCACACTCTTTAATCACTGTCGAGATTTCTGCAAAATTTTTCAACAATCTTAGATCGAATCCTAATAATGGATCAATGTCTTTCAACTCTAGGACATCACTTCTGTTAATAACTGGTGATTCCCACATTAACAATGTCTTTTGAGTCTCTTCATCGGTACCTGATGAACGAGTGCCAAATGTCGAAGATAATGTACCGATGACATCTGTATATGCAAACCAACGAACCAAAAAATAAGCTATATCGCTCTCATCGCCAACTTCAAGGCCTACGATCTTCCTATTTGTAGTATGCACATCTTCTTTTGTCTTGATTAAACCTCTCGAAAGCAACATTTTTCTTGAACCGGAATGATGAGATCTCCAATCATAACGTTCCCCAAATAGGAACTCGAAGCAAGACAATAATGTTATGATGGCTAGGGTATAGTTTGATTCCGCCTGTGTGTTATCCATAAGCTTGTTGTAAAGGTCATTCAATGCCTTTTTAAGCAACATGTTCACGATGCTCTTTGGTGGTTGTTGTCCTTTGAACATACACGACTGGACAATACCAATCGCTATTATGAGCGCCAGCATCCCATCTGAAGTTGACGATAGGGCCATTCTTGGTATGATATGCTTCACTGGGTTTTGGGCATATACTGATGGAGGCGCTGGGACGACTTGATGCGAGAACACTTCGACAAAAGCGTGATAATTCTCTCTGAAATATGGGACTTTCAACAACAGGTCAGGCAATGGAGTGAAGGCGTATGGAATGAACTCATAACCAGTCATTAATTGCATGTCCACAGCTTCATCGTGGTTCAAGGTTGGGAACATGTTCATATGGCTGGTAGAAGATGCTTCCGATATGTGCGAGAATGCATTTCTCGATATTAGACCTTGTTCGTCAATCAAGTTATCAGGATCATCTTCCAATGCTTTGATCCTTGGGTTGATCTCTGCCGCATAGAATAGGTATTTATCATTGAAATGTTGGAGTTCAGGCAGGATCATGTCATTCAATAGTTCTTTAGCGGCGCTATTGGTCGTCTCCAAGTCTTTGAAAGAGTTTGGTCCATGGAGGTCCAAAAAATTCATATTGTCCTTGGAGAAATTTAGGAAATCTGGCATGATTGAGCTAGTTGAATGGTGAACTAGCTCATTATGATGATTGGAGACTGGTGGTAAAGATGCTGGTGGCGCATGCTCGAATTGCGGTTCCACGGTTTCGTTCTTAGTTGTTGAATCCGCAACGTTCATCGAGACAGGGGTTGGTAATGGAGCTTGTTCTGTAGTGTTTGTACTGACAACTGTCACAGCTGGTGGCGAAGTTGATGTTTTCCTCTTCTTCAGCTTTGGCGACTGGCCAGTCTCTTGGGCAAAAGATATTGTTTGATTTGGATTTGGAGGCCTGACAATGTCTGGTGAGGATTCATTTGAGCTATACTCATTAGCAAACGTAGTCATCGTGGTGAATCCATAGTTGTTTGCCTTCTTGTTCTTGTATGGTCTCCCACCCCAAGTCAACTGAATCGAATAGTCACATTTCTTATTGGTCTTCTGGCACAGCGTACATGTTGGTTTGAGCTCATCACACTTGACCTTGAGCCTTTTGCAATTATGACAACCAAACCTGGACCTCGTCTTTTTGATCTTTCCAGCTGTAGTCTCGGGTTTCCCACCACCTTTCGTCATCTTTAGCTTCACAATACAAGAAAGAGCAGCAATATCAACAGCAAATCTCGTAGAACTTCTAGTTACAAGTTCACTAAAAAATTCACGGTACCAAGAAGAAGACAATTCAAATCATGTACCGGATTGTTTCAATACTATTAAAAATAGACTCGCTGACTGGCAATCCGTTTTAGGAAGGTCTACGCCGAGACTTCTCACAGCGTCACCCAGCTCAGCACTGCTCCAAACGTCCGTTCTGCGATTCAGTTTGGACGAATGAAATTCTGGAAGGGTCTAGAATTATCCACCACAGACTCTGGTGGCATTCAACTACCAAAACTCTTGATACCTCAACTCGTCCTTCTCTATATGAAATCCATTTGTTTACGGCCGAGAGCCCAGATAATTGAGTGCAGGACGATCGGTAATGCCACCCCGAAGCGCAGCGCCCAGACAAAAACAAAAACATTCAACTGTAAGAGACGCTCGATGACTAAGACACAATTCAACATATGGGACCCCGAATTATGGTTCAAATATCGCTACAAAATGGAGGCTATGTTGTACCTTGAATTTTTTGTAATGAACTGAGTACTAAAAATTAAAAAGCTAGCGCGTAGGCCCTGTAGTTGAAGGGTCTGCGCGTGAAGTAGCAAAAAAGGTCGTACCCGGATTCGAACCGGGGTTATCCGGATCAAAACCGAAGGTGATAACCACTACACTATACAACCGTAACTTGTTGATGAGGAAAAGCATTGATCAGTAGTACTAGCTTTTTGCTGACTAAGCAGAAAAGTTTTCAGCTTTTATTGGCTTTGAAATAACAGTCAAAGAGAATATTTAGCTTTAAGGTCATTTTAGTGCATAGCTGTGTCTTTAATATAGACTCTTTTGGTCAGTAAAAGCTCTTTTGAGGCTCAATAAAATTGATCAAGTTTCAAAAAGTGGACGTCAATAAAATTTTTCAGAAATAATAAACTTCTAAAGTTGCAAACGTAAAATTTTTGACTCTATGAAAAGGTTGTTTTGATGCATCATTGGCAGTAGAGCCATCTAAATAATACATAATTGTATTTGTTATTTCGTTGTAAAAATAATTTAGTGCTCCAAGCAGCTGCTCAAAAGGTTGTTAATAGACTTGTGTGTGGCCATACCGAATAGTATATACTACTCATCTATTCTTTTCATCAGATATTCCTGGAATCACACTCGGTGAAGAGATCAAGGGGTATCACTGTGAGAACGTTTATCTGGAAAGTTTTTGTAGATCTACGAGGAGGCAGCTCTGTAACAAAACGTCTATTATCTAAGGTACAATGTTACAATGTTAATAAATATGCTATGATGCAGTGAGTTTATATGCAACAGACACACTCCAGATCAACTGGAGCTGTAACCACCAGGGCGTCCTTTAAATGTTATTGGTGCTGATTTGGTATTAGATGTAGTCTTTAATTAACAGCTTCCAAGTTCAGAACCGTGCTCTTTAGCCCAGTTCTCAAACTCAGACAAACCAATTGGACTGGAAAGAGCAGAATCAATCAAGGATCACCAGCAATGAAGCAGTTCATAGAGGTAGTAGTATCCTGCTCTGGTGTAGTATCACCGATAGCAGTGGTCTGTTCACATGGTGGTGCTGCTCTCGCAGTGATAAGCATTCCAGCATTCATGCTCATGTTTAATGAGGACGCAATAGTTTCTATGCTTGATGAGGTTAAGGTGCGTTCTGTAATTACAAGGCCGTTTGTACTTGTCTTGGTCACTTTGTGAGTAGCAGTATTTCTCATTTCCAAAGTCTTTCTCTTTCTAGCGGCAGATTTAGCATCCTTTTTGATCTTTTCAGCCATCTCTTCATCGCTCATGCGTATAATATGGTGACTGCTGAAAGTAGCTACGAGTTGGTGCGTAAAGCCCAGGAGAAGCAGCATCGTAAGGGATCTAGTACTTGCTACGGTTTGAAGGATTGACAACATCAAATGGGTGGATTCGGTAATGTCAATTTAATTTTTGACACAATTTCTATGCACATCACTGATCAGCGAGCGCCCGAAAGAGGAAATGAGTGACACCCAAATCGACAAAATGTCCCCTTTGGGAAGCATTTTAAAAAGGATGAACAAGATCAACAGTCTGAACTCTGGAAGAATTGTCCAGTATGTGAAACCATATAGAGTTGAATTGTTCGGGGTGCGTCAGTGTTTACAAAAATGTTCAGATATTACCAGAGCGCGAGTGAATCATCTGTGCCGGTTGAGTAAAGACCCCAATATACCTTTTGGAAGTGCGTGAAGACATAGTAAAGATACAGTAGCTTCTTGATAAATTGTGGTGAATCTGCTGTGGTACAGCTCTTTTTGTGGGATTCAGATTTCAAACACCAAATACATAACAATTTCATTTCAATGACAAACTACACCTAATCACACAATTATGCAGTTCATATTAATATATTAAGTTCATAAGTGAATAAGAGAGCGTAATGCAAATTAAAAATTATATACACACATATTTTGTGTTTGTGCAAAATCTTGTACAATAGCGAGACGTCTTCCTAAGCTATGGTTTTGACACGAGATTGTACTTCTTCAAGCCTAGCACGCTTGTTCATATCCACAGTCAAACACCCAGTGACAGCTTCTAACAAGACGGAGTTGCCCTCTAGCGCAGCATTCAATATCTCAGAGTCGTATTTAGCTGCTGTAATCATTGCCCTTAGACGGGGTTCAAATTGATGCTGAAATGGTAATTTACCGACAATCATGGTATAGAGTAAGATACCAAAAGCCCAAGTGTCAGCAGATGGACCAAGTGGTGGTGGTTGACTTTCCAACAATTCTGGAGCAGCATAAGGTAGGGAGCCAATATGGGAATCTGGCATATTCGAATCATTTGCACACTTATGTGTGTATTCAAAAGGCTTTGGTGACTCAGTAAGAGGTTGGACAAAAGCTGAACTTCTCGTTCTGAAAGAGATTGGAGCCTCATCAGTCGGAGAGGATCTTTCAGAAAAGATCTTTAGTGATGATTTAGGTGATTTCAAGGGACCACCAGAATTAGATCTTGGTATGGAGGGTCTTCTCACTAAGCGACTAGGACCCTGGGATCCTGGAATTGCCACTTCATCCAAATCAACAGGCTCTTTAAATCTCAAACTCATACCGAAATCACAAATCAAGATCTTGTTACTTGTTTTATCTGCGATCAAGCAATTTTCAAGTTTAACATCACCATGCACGATACCCATGGAGTGCATATATGTTAGACCCGCTAGAATATCAAGAGTGTAATGAGTTATTAACGAGAGCCTTTCTTGTACAGTGATAGTCTTGGAAGGGTATACTCCCCAATTAGAAACAACATCAAATAATGTACCACCATATGCTCTTTCAGTCAAGCAAAAAATCGTAGTAGGTGTTTCCTTAACACTAATCAACTTCAATATGTTTTCATGTTTCAATTGAGACCATATCGCGGTTTCCCTTCTGAAACATTCTTTAGCAGCTTCACTCTTGACACGGATGACTTTGATGGCTCTTTGTTCACCTTCGTCCGAGACACAACCTCTGATTAAACCCCAAGCACCATACCCGATAATACTCCCCATGGAGTGACCTAATACAGATTTATCCTCCTCATTACCTTTAAATGAACGTTCACTGAAACTTGAAAGGAATTGCACAGCTGGTGATGATTTTTGTCTTCTGAATTTTTTCTTGACAATTTTGTTAATAGCATCAACGTTACCATTTGGTGATATGTCAGCTATCAGTTTACGCCGTACTGAGAAGGGCAAGTCTGTAAAGTTTTTAGGCAATTTAGAGACTAGTGATTCCTCTTCAGTGGTTAAACTTTCAGTGCTAGAGGATATTTCCAATTTCTTATCTCTATGTGATTTAGGAACAGACACAGGCTCAACTTGTGAATGAAGTTTCCCCACTGGTGTAATTGGACGCTGTATAAAAGAGCCGTCATTGATGGAAGACCCTAACGAGTCTGTGTCTGGATAACTGTAAGAATCTGTCCATTGTTGAATTGTGTTGCTGAAATCAAAATCCGGGATATATTCATCCTCCAAGCCTTTCAAATCTAAATCGACTCCTTCACGAGGGTATTCTCCAATATTTTGACTAAAATTTGAGAAGCTTCTCGCCGTATTTTTCAATTCATTTTCAGGGATTGAGTTCTGATGTTGTTCATAATATTTCGTTCTATGAGGTCTATGTCTTTGATCATGATACATTCTTCTCCCATTGAATTGACTGAAATTGGATGTTTCATTTTCAGAAAAGATTCTTGTCAGTTTGGAAGGTGTATTTGAGGTGGCCATTTGTCCATATGGTTTCGTCTTTCTCAACTTGTACTCAGTTGGCGAGTTCGGTATCATGATATCTCTTGGACTCTGTCTTGAAATGGACCCCATCGGTGTGAAACTGGTATTCAGCGAGCCATTAGACCTTTGAGCCGCTAACGACTCACTCTTTATTCTTTGTGAAAAGCTTTGATTCTGGTGGCCTTGTCTTTGAGGCGTTGGTAATCCATCTGGTATGTATTCGTCTGCCACATCATAAGACTGAGGAGCGTAACTTGTACTTGTTCCTATTCTGACGCCTCTTGCGGTTTTGGAGTTGGACCTTCCGATACTTGACATCGAATCTATGTTTCGATGTGGGTATATGCGTGTAGATGCTAATTGATCAAACTGTTGCTGCGATGTACCTTATTTGTAGATCAAGGATGATGATGATGTTGTTGATTTTATCGTTTCACCGTTGACTTCGTGTGAGCTTCTTGTTTTGACGCCACTGACACAAAATAATCAGACCAAACTGCAGCTCTCCTAGGGACAAGCACCGACTTTTATTTGAAAACAAATGTCAAATCTCTCAAATCCAGTCGGTAAACATCTCCTTATTGTTCAAAATTGCCCCAGAATTTTCCCTCTGAAGCCTCTCAATCAAATTTAAAGTTTCGCTTTCTGGTTTCGGGACACAGCAAAAAACACATTCGCGAATTTTTATTCTGTCCCTCGGAATTGCAATTCTGGAGCACGTGATTGACATTCCCAAAACGGCAACTTAGACCCCGGAATAAATCCAGCCAATGGAACAATTCCAAAAACAAATTTCCTCGAATCGAATCGCAGGCTTAAAAATTCAGAGTACTCGTTTGTATAAATCTTTACCTGAACTTTTGGAGATTCCTTTGTTAACCAGAACAACCAAATCTACAACAAACTAATCAGATCAAAATGGGTGGTGGTCCACAAGCTAAAACATATATGGGATGGTGGGGTTCTTTAGGTTCCCCAGCTCAAAAGGGTATTACTACCTATGCTGTCTCTCCATTTGCTCAAAACATTTTGAAAGGTGTTGCTCACAATGCCATCTTCAACGTTTTCAGAAGATGTAAGAACCAAGCCTTCTTCGTTATCGTTCCAGGTGTTATCATTTGGGAATGGTGGGTCCAAGCCAGAGATTACAATGAATACTTGTACACTAAAGCTGGTAGAGAAGAATTGGAAAGAGTTAACGTTTAAACCCGTCATGGAGACTCTTTTACCAAATTATTTTCACTTTGTACATACAGTTTATCATATTCATTATTTCTCTTCTTCCAAATTGCATGGGATTGAAAAGGCTTAAAATCAAATCAATTAATCATACAACATACAAAAAATGGGTCTTGGTGTCATAGAACGAAGTCATGTTGATAAAATATTCACATGGAATGTCATCAAGATTTAAGTTTCACATTATGAGTTTGCAGAACATTTTCACCTTTTTATTAAATAAAACTATTTATCATTTAAACAAAAATACAATCAGGTTATAAATTAGTTTTCTTGTAGTAAATTAATGTATTATCAGATCTATGTATATGAACCAACATCATATCTATTTAGAACGCTTGTAAACCTTGTTCAAGAATTCAGTCAAGACAGCACCTTTGAAACCTCTTGATTCATCAACTTTAGCGATCTTGTCTTTCAAATCTTGAGCAACTTTTTCTTCGTAATCCAAGTAGATTTGTTGGATACCCAAGTTGTGGAACAATTCCTTAACTTTAGCTTCAGATTCAGCGTTCTTTCTACCATAGTGTTCATCCAAAAGTTGTCTTTGCTCTGGAGTGACCAATTTCAAAGCGGTGTTAACAACCCAACTACACTTGTTGTCTTGAATATCGGTACCAATCTTACCAATATCTTCTGGCTTACCGAAACAATCCAAGTAATCATCTTGGATTTGGAAGTATTCACCTAATGGGATCAAGACATCACTGGCTTGTTTCAAGTCTTTTTCATCGTTGATACCAGCGGCAAACATGGCAAGAGCGACTGGCAAGTAGAATGAATAGTATGCAGTTTTGAAGATAACAATGAAAGAGTGTTTTTCCAATGAGAATTTTGACAAGTCAACATGGTCTTCTGGAGCGGTAATCAAATCAAGCAATTGACCTAATTCGGTTTGGAAAGTAACATCGTGGAACAATTCCAATAAATCAACATAGTAGGATTCCTTCTTGAAATGTTTCTTCAACAAGACATAGATGGCGGCTTCAAGCATAAAGGCATCGTTGATAGCAATTTCACCAACGTTTTCCTTTCTGTACCAACATGGTTGACCTCTTCTAGTGATGGATTTATCCATCATATCGTCGGCAACCAAAAAGTAGGCTTGTAATAACTCAACACACCAACCCAAGATGGCGATCTTCTTGTACTCCTCGGTGGACAAGTCATCAACTGATTTGAAGCCTTTCAACAAGACATAGGTGTCGACAACAGAGATACCTCTGTTCAATTTACCACCTGGAGTGTTGTAGTTCAAAGAGTCTCTGTACCATTCAATGGCCTCTTCTCTGATACCGTAGTCTTTCAAGACTTGGAGCAATTCCTCCACCAATTCTGGGAAAACACCGACGAATTTGTCCTTCTTGTAAGCTTTGTCTGACATGACTGAATATAGATTAACCGTTGACCTTGTAGTTGACGAAGTGAAAAGTTTCAATGTTCAACAAATCTCTTATAAACACATTCTTCCACCATGCGCTAAACGAGATCCAAAGCTTTAACGTGATGCTTTTCGCGAATTCCGCAGGGTAAAAATTAAAATTAAAAAAAAAATTATAAACTGCAGTTTCGCGAAAAAAAAGTTCGCGAATGTGTTTTGCAGAAATTGATATTTTTGGAGCGGGCCACGCCGCAGCTCATCTCAGAAAAATTTTAATGATTTGATATAATCATTATGGTGCAGATTTGAGTGATAAACTAGGTGATAATATACCAGATAGAAATAGTAACAATGGCCAAGTCTAAATCACAAGATAAGAAAGTGGCTGTTAAGGCTCCAGCTGCCAAGGAAGAAGAGTACCAAAGTGCTGCCTTGTCCAAGAAGGAAAAGAGAATGTTGAAGAAAGCAGGTGCCTTACCTGAAAAGGAACAAGAAGGGGAAGAACAAGACAATGAAGAGAACTCTGTTGAAATTGCCGAAGAGACTGACTCAGAAATGGAAGAATACTTGTTAGATCTTGAAAAGTTGGCCAGAAGTGACAGTGAATCCGATGATGAAGACGAAGATGAAGATGATGATGAAGAGGAAGAAGATGAGGAAAAGGATGCCGAAGAACAAAAAGACGATGAAGATGAAGAAGAAGACGATGAAGAAGAAGAACAAGAGGAAGAAGATGTTCCATTATCTGATGTTGAAATTGATTCCGACGCCGATATCGTTCCACACTCTAAATTAACTATAAATAACGTTGGTGCCTTGAAGAACGCTCTTGAGCGTATCCAATTACCATGGGAGAAATATTCATTCCAAGAACATCAAAGTGTCACATCCAAAGAAAACGTGGAACCACAAATCAAAGATATTTATGACGATACTCAACGTGAATTGGCCTTCTATAAACAAGCTTTAGGTGCCACTTTGGAAGGTCGTTCCAAATTATTGAAATTAAAAATCCCATTCACAAGACCATTGGACTATTTCGCCGAGATGGTTAAATCAGATGAACACATGGATAAATTGAAGAGTAAATTAGTCAAGGAAGCTTCTGAAAAGAAGGCTTCAATTGAAGCTAGAAGACAAAGAGAATTGAAAAAATTCGGTAAACAAGTCCAAAATGCTACACTATTAGAACGTCAAAAGCAAAAAAGAGAAACTCTTGATAAGATTAAAGGTTTGAAGAGAAAGAGACAAAATGATGAAATCAGTACAAACGACTTCAACGTCGCTATAGAAGAAGTCACTGCTGATAATGAAGAACGTAGAGACAGAGATAACAAGAGATCCAAACCAAACAGTAAGAGAGCCGCTAAAAACTCCAAATACGGTCAAGGTGGTATGAAGAGATTCAAGAGAAAGAATGATGCTGAATCAAGTGCTGATATGCGTGATTTCTCCACTCGTAAGATGAAGGGTAAATCAAGCAAGAGTCGTCCAGGTAAAAGCAGACGTAACAAGAAACATTGATCATTGGAAATATTAGAAAGAAATCTTGCATCACTAAAAAAATCAAAAGCTATGTACATTAATATAAATAAATCTACGGATAAAAAAATGTTCACATTGTAGAGAACCTTATTGTTAAGTTATATACATATTAAAGGTCCGCACCAAACTCTTTCAACTTCTCAGCAAGATCCTTATCAATATATTTCGCCAAACTTGGCTCACCAGTAAGACCTTTCCTCTTTCTTGTCTTCATAACAAAATCTCTAGCCAAACTGTTTATATGTGCTGGTCTCAATTTTGGAATGAATACATCCTTATCCAATGGATCACCTGGCACAACACTCCATTTATCAAAATATAACGAGACAAGAGCCTGCCCTTCAGTGACGACTCTCAAATCGGTTTCGAGACCCACAGAGTCAATGACAGGTACTAGACCATGAATCTTGTACAGCTGGGTAGCAGCAATTGGACTATCTTTCAAAACTAAACCTCTTCTCTTATCCAAAAGTTCTTCGATAACCTGGACAGCCTGTGAAGGTGCAATAATTTCAATGGCATACAGTGGTTCCATCACTTTAGGAGTAGACGTCATAAAACAGGCATAACATGCTCTTCTCACCATTGGAATAATTTGACCATTCACTCTATGTAATGGATCATCAGCCAATTTAATATCGATGATCTTAAATTTAACATCTCTAATGGCACTATCAGTCAAAGGACCCTCACGCACTGCCCATTGGAAACCTTGTGTTATAGAATCTTTAACAATTTTTAACAAGTCTTTATCCACTTCGTCGGACAAAGTGTCATCCAAAAGGGCATTTGGACCATTAGAATCAGGACCGAATGTCCAAAGGGATCTTGCGGCCAATGAATCCCAGCCATACTGTTCACGTAAGATTTTGTTGATACGTTTAACGTTTTGGAATTTATTGTTCTCGATATCCGCGGTCAATTTCACATCCAATGGTTCTGCAATGATTGTTATTTCATTTTGTTGATTTTGTGACTTGATAGAAACTTTAGTGAAACTTTTATCCACAACCGTCTCGGAAAATTTCGTTATTGGGTCCGAGACTTTGATGTTAATGTTGGTGATGGATCTCAAATCATGTAATAAACAATCCAAGTATAATTCACCAGACCCATAAATGACATGTTCACCACTATCTTCAACTTTCAATTCAACACCACAGTAGTATTTATTAATTTTTCTCAATCCATCCAACATCTTTGGTAATTCAGATGGAACTTGTGGAGCCACCACGACTTGGAAAACAGCCTTACCCAAATAGTTTATTGGTGCCAATGTATATAGTTCATCAGATTCAATGTTGGCACCAACAATGGTACATGATTTAGAAGTTAGCTCAACACCTTTGATTAAAACGATGGACCCCATAGGAGCCATATAGATAGGGATCTTATATCTCCCACAGCCAAGACTCATGTCCTCGACAGTTAGTAATTGGAAATCTTCATCATCATCATTAAATTGTTGTCCCAAGATCTTGATACTATCACCCCTTTGAATGGAACCTGAAATGATTCTCACTATAGCGATATTATCCTCTATTATCTTCCCAACTTGAGCGATCAATGGGCCATCACTTGAAGCTTTGGTCATTGCTTCTCTCAAAGTCCCCTGTGATGAGCCCGTGAGTAATGATGTTTTATTGTGGTGTTCAGGATCGCAAAGACTCTCCACCATATCAACAAACCCAAAGGATCCACGGAAGATGGCTTTAAAAGTTTCTTTCAACAAGAATTGTGGATCAGAGTTTAAATGTTGTTTAGGCAATCCAACGTTAAACTGTTCATATAATGTTTTTTGCAAGTCTTGTGGAGTTTTAGTCAAAACTTGAGTGATGATCTTGTAGATAGGGTCTAGGATGAAATGTATGAAACTTCTCTTGGTACCGTTCGTCGAGAATTTATTAGTATCTTCATTATAGTAGACATCACCCCATAATCTTTTGGCAAATTGATCAATGTCCAATGAGACACCTAATCTTTCCATATACAAAGTGGCAAATGATCTTAGCGAGAAAGAGAACCCTAAATCAGCAGATGCAAATGTAACATTGTTCTGATCTGGTGAGATCAAAGTCTTGTGTGAATAATTGTGCACAAATTGATTTTCTATAATGTATGTGTTGATTTCATCAATGACGTTTCTAATCTTATGATACGCGTCCTGTGGTGGTAATTTCAATTCGAGGACAAGTCTATCTATCTTGTTTATCACAAATGCTAATTGAACATTGTTGTTCAGGGCATTATCAATAGCTTTTCTAGCACCAATGGTTATTCCTTCCACAACATCCACAACAACCACTGAGATATCGGTAAGTCTTTGCCCCACTGCCACTTCATCCAAAAAGTTGACATGTCCTGGTGTGTCAATGATGTTCAATGCTAAAGAGTTGCCCTTCAAGTTTGGTAGTAACATAGTCATTGGTGATAATTTGATGGATAATCCTCTTTCAATTTCCAAAGTCTCGTTATCCGTATAACGTAGCTTCTTGTAAGTCTTTTGGTTCTTGGATGTTTTCTTTAATTGATGAGACTCTAGGATTAATGTGTCCAGGAAGCTTGTCTTTCCTGATTTTAAACTACCCACAAATGAGATATTCCTCACTTTTGAAGGATATTTCAAGAGTTCCACTAGATAGTCCTTGGAATATGTAGTCTGCGGTAGCTTGGATTCTTGTATCTTGGTCTTTTTCTCCACAGACGGTTTGATCAGAGGTTCTTCAATTGTTTGGTTATCAGTTGTTTGGATTATGGTCTCGACATCTTTCCCAAATGTCTCGGACATTGTCGAGTAGTAGACTTTGTCCTCTTGCAGCACGACTTGGCCTTGGTTCTCATCTTCATCATCACTATCCATTTCACGATCGGAATCTGGCTTCAATTGCTGCTGATCAGAGCCAAAAGAGGATACTGATTCATCGTCAGAATCACCAGCATCACCGATGAGATTACCGAATCTTTCATGATAGTTAGTCATTTAAAGTCCCTCAAAAAGAATATTCCAAATCACAATAACTCACTCGTCGTACAGATCTTCGTCCATACTGCTCTAGCTTCTGGCTTTGTGTGTCTTTTCTGTTTACGTGATGTTTTGTTGATTTCTCAGTATCTTCACCATTTAAATTTTCAGATTTCTGCCATCTCTGCAAGACTTCAAAGTACCCACCAAACACGACAAAACATAATAATCAACAGCACAACCACGGACTGATGAGCATAACCAAGGAATGGCTAAACCAATTACACTGCTTTCAATTGAAACACATAAACAACGCTCGAATATCTTTTTAAACTAGAGTTATCAACTTACTGTGTGAGCTTTTGGTTAGAAGCCCTGCTACAGGCGATGCGCTTATTTATCAGCCTTTTATTTAACACATGTTTATATTTAAAGTCATCGAGCTTTGACTTGAGGATTACCACGAGCAGAGAAGGAACTTATACTATAAGAAAAAAATGGCACTACCGAGTGGCACTACAGACACGCAGCAGACCGAGGTCTCGTACGCTGACAGACTGTTCAACCACATCTCTGAGGCCATCGAGAATGATATGATTGTATGTTAACACCCATTTACATTTAAATTACCAAACTGAAACACGAACTAACAAGGAAATATGTATCTAGGATCACACTGTTGAGGTGGAGAAATTCAAATATGAACAAGAACTAAACAAAAACCTAACAATAGCCACCGTCATCGGTCTAGGTTTCGGACTAATGAGTGCTCCATTAAGTCTGGGGACCACAATGGACATTGGAATTCTAGATGGTGGGCCTGCCACTATGATAGGCGGATACTTGATAGTATACATCTTTTCCACGTTTTGTGCACTGTCATTGGGTGAAATCACATCGAAATACCCTATTGAACTACATGGTGGTGCTGCGATAATTGCACACCCTAAACTGAGTCTAATATGTTCCTGGTTTACTGGTTTTTTCCTGCTGATTGGGAACTGGACAATGAGTACGAGTATAACGTTTGCAGGTGCACAATTCATGCTCTCAGTGTCTGGGATTGTCAACTCGGACTACAAGACGAATTCATTATTGACAGTGGTGGTTTTCTATTTTGTCGTTACGATATGTGGATTAGTGAATTTGAAATTTTCTCGTTATTTGGAACTGATTAACAAGATTTGTGTTTATTGGATCATTTATGCCATCTTGTTTATTGATATCCTGCTTCTCTTGTTTTCACCAAGGTACCATAGTTTGAAATACATTTTCACTTATTTCGATAACACGAGGTCAGGTTGGCCTGCACCATTGGCCTTCATGATTGGATTTCAACAGGCAAGTTTCATGCTTCAAGGGTTTGGTCTATTACCTGCAGTGAGTGATGAAGTTAAGAACCCTGAAAAGGCCGTGCCGAGAGGCATGATCCTCGCGGTGTTATTAGCTGGTGGTGCTGGGTTCCTGTTCTTGATCCCCATTATGGCTGTCTTGCCAGAGATCTCATTACTTGTGGATGAAAATAAAGATATCATGCCAATAGTGCTGATTTTCAAACTGGCAACAAATTCCATTGTGGTTTCCTTCTTCTTGGTGATTATGATTATGGGGAACTTGTTATTCTCCGGTATTGGTTCAATCCAAACCTCGTCAAGAGCAGTCTACAGTATGAGTCGTGATGGTGCATTACCTTATGGTGACTTGTGGACCTATGTTCACGAGGACTCTGTCTCAAAAGTGCCAAAATACGCAGTCCTACTCTCCATGGGTATCTCATACTTATTGGGCTTGTTATCATTGGTGTCCACAGCTGCTTTCAATGCATTTATCGGAGCTGCTGTGATCTCCTTATGCGCTGCCTCGCTAATACCAATCACAAGCCTGGTCCTTGGAGGTCGTAAAAAAGTCAGAGGTGCCCCATTTAAATTGAAATATGTTGGGATAATAATCAATATCATCAGTATGTGTTGGCTGATACTTACGATATTTGTGCTCAGTTTACCCCCACAATTACCAGTGACATGGACAAGTATGAACTATGCCTCTTTAGTTTTCCTATTGTTTGTACTTGTTGTCACATTATTATGGGTCTGTTGGGGCCAAAAGAATTTCCATGGTCCATTAGTGGATCGTGATCATAATGAGCGGGTTGATGCTGTGCAAATGCAGGATTTTACGCCTGAGGGATCATATCAAAAATTGGACGAACAGAAATTTCAAAAATTGGATTCTGAAAGCTTTGATGGGAAGACTATTGAAGGGAATA
The DNA here is from genome assembly GCA_030674255.1 of Hansenula queroliae. Lineage (NCBI taxonomy): Eukaryota > Fungi > Ascomycota > Saccharomycetes > Phaffomycetales > Wickerhamomycetaceae > Hansenula > Hansenula queroliae. Next base: position 28,144 of record JAJLXP010000007.1, on the reverse strand, counting down.
GTACGTTAAACACTCTTGTTGGTAGTCGTGAGGAGTAAATATTCAAGTTTGCACATATATATATATATAGGGTCTTTTAGATTACATGGCTCTACATATATGATTTAATGATTTAGGGATTAGTATTTATGTATACAATTCTTATTTAATGCCCCGAGTTATAAGTTGCAGCGAATCTCGAGTCCATATACTCACCACAAGTCATGAAATCCGTATCTTTCGTCCCCGTCACATCTTCTTGTCTAGCCTCTGCCACTATAGGACTTGGAATTGGGACAAGACGACACGAGTGTTCAGCACTGACGAAAAGCACAATAGAGTATCTATCTGCGCCCTCTGTTGGTAATCTAACACGATGCATAGTGGATGCCAATACACCAGCTGTCCAAAAGGAGAGTTGATCAGCTATGTTGACAATAATTGGAGCTGCTTTACCCTCTTGCACATATGATGGGTTTGGCGAGGCAATGTATGGGACGGCTTTCCAGTCTTCTTCATGCACTTTGATTTCAAGACCTTCTTGGCCTTGTTGTTGGAACAGCAGTGTGATGGATCCATAATCTGTGTGAGCACCTGCTCTGATCTCGTTTTCGGCATACATCTTGGAAACAGCTGGGTAGTGTAGCATTCTTAAAGCTGTGATGGAGTCACCAGTTGGTGGATGTCTTATACTGAACCAGTCTTTACCACCATCTTTTTCATCTATTTGCAAGCCAATGGCCAAGAGCTCTAGGATTCTAGTGGATAGGGCATATAGTTTCTTATTGATCGATTTGATAAATTCATAGTTCTCCTCCGTTTTGAACAATTCTGGCAACATTTCCTTGTTACAATCACCAGTGAGGAAATTGAAAGCACCATAGTTGAACGCCTCTTTAGGGTCACCTTTTGGTTCTAATTCTGGATCCAGGTTCTCTTGGTGGAATGAAGTGTAACCACAATCTTTCTTATCAATTGGCAATTTCTGTTTCTCCTCCATTGGTAAACTGAAGTAGGCAGCGCTTAGCTCGAATAGCTTGTCAACTTCCTTTTGAGTGAAGTCATGACCATCGACAAAGAGGAAACCTTGCTTACTGAACCCCTGGAGGACTTCATCGGCAGCTGTTTGGTCAAGTGATGAGACGTCAACCACTTTTAATGGGTTTTCCTTGGACATATTGCACCGAGTTCTGATAATATAATAGTTGTGTAGTTGATAACTTGATAAAGAGGTTCCAGTCGCTTCACTTTATACTCTTTTGCACTTGAAACATGCAATTTATTGCACTAATACACTAAAGAATCCCCATTTAACTCTGTCTAGTCTCTTATCAGGCAAGCCCCGATCAGCCAATGGCCGTTGGTTGTTATATAAGCAGCGATGAGATGAGGTCCTGATTAAACGGCAACGCCGACCCACAAGAGAAGACTACCTAACAAAGTCTACTGGGTAATTCAATAGACAAACACCATGAGAAACTCACAATAAATCAGTTTAAATCACCAGTATTCAATTACATATTTGAGGTTATACGTAGTTGGTTGGGTTTATTTGCGTGTACATTTCAGCACGGACTCTCCATACATTACCAGCACTTTCCCACTGTAAATGTCAGCACTAACAATTTCCTGCCCGTCGAGGATTCGATTCGAGATCTTGAATTTGAAGGGGCGAAAAAAACAAAACAATTGGCGTTGAAAGTGATACGTATTACAACTTACCACCATCAATAATCAATAAACAACCAGCAGCCATGTCCCACGAAGGAGAAGAAGAATTATTGGAGTACTCCGAACCAGAAGACAACATCGTCCAAGAACCAACCACCGCCGAAACCAAGGACGGTGAGGATAAGAAAGGTTCCTATGTTGGTATCCACTCTACTGGGTTCAAAGATTTCCTCTTGAAACCTGAATTATCAAGAGCTATCGTCGATTGTGGGTTTGAACATCCATCAGAAGGTTAGTTATTCATTTTACAAGCTGAGGGGATTGCCTTCTCTGAAAAGCTATAAAGATACTATGTGCAAAATGTCAAATTTGAATTAATAACACCCGCATAATTACGCGTCTACATTTCCACTTTATTGGGAAGAAACTCTCAATTGCATCAATGCAAATGATGCAATCAACAATTGCCTCGAGAGACATTTAAGTACCAAGTTGCCCTTTCAACAACATCGGACTTGGATTTGTTGATTTGTGTCGAATTGGACAGTATGTTTAATCCCTGTCGTTTAGATGGTTCAAATCCGAAGGGCTATACATTGGCCTATATTAGTCCATCATTGACTTAGTCGCAACCCATCTATTCACCAATAATTGCCATAAGTTGTCTTTATAACGATTTCAAGAGAAGGCACAGCTCCCCTCATATACCCATCCAAAGTCTCTCTTGCTAACAATGCACCAGTTCAACAAATCTGTATTCCACAATCCATCCACGGTACAGATGTCTTGTGTCAAGCCAAATCCGGTTTAGGTAAAACCGCCGTTTTCGTCTTGTCCACTTTACAACAATTGGACCCTGTTCCAGGTGAAATTTCCACTTTAGTCGTGTGTCACACTAGAGAATTGGCCTACCAAATCCGTAACGAATTCTTGAGATTCTCCAAGTACATGCCAGATGTGAAAACCGCTGTCTTTTATGGTGGTGTCGATATCAAGAAGGATGCTGAATTGTTGAAAAACAAGGATACCACTCCACATATCGTTGTTGGTACTCCAGGTCGTTTGAACGCCCTTTTGAGAGACAAGTACATGCGTTTGAACAACTTGAAGAATTTCGTTATTGATGAATGTGATAAAGTCTTGGAAGCCGTTGATATGAGAAGAGATGTTCAAGAGATTTTCAGAGCTACTCCTCATGAAAAGCAAGTTATGTTCTTCTCTGCCACTTTATCCCAAGAAATTAGACCAATTTGTAAAAAATTCTTGCAAAACCCATTGGAAATCTATGTTGATGATGAAGCTAAATTGACTTTACATGGTTTACAACAATACTATATCAAATTGGCTGAACGTGAAAAAAACCGTCGTCTTGCCGAATTATTGGATTCTTTAGAATTCAACCAAGTTATCATTTTCGTTAAATCCACTGCTAGAGCCGAAGGTTTGAACAAAATCTTGAACGAATCCAACTTCCCATCCATCTCTGTCCATTCTGGTATTACGCAAGAGGAAAGAATTGCCAGATATAAATTGTTCAAAGATTTCAACAAGAGAATCTGTGTCTGTACCGATGTCTTTGGTAGAGGTATCGATATCGAAAGAATCAACTTGGCCATCAACTACGATTTACCACCAGATGCTGATCAATACTTGCACAGAGTCGGTAGAGCTGGTAGATTTGGTACCAAAGGTTTAGCTGTCAGTTTTGTCTCCACCGAGGATGATGAAACTGTCTTGGGTAAGATCCAAGAAAGATTCGATGTCAAGATTGCTGAGTTCCCAGAGGGCGGTGTTGATCCATCCACCTACATGAACACCTGATCTCGTGTGTTTATCTGTTCAAAATTTTTGTATTTAAAAAGAATCTATTATAAAATGTTTTTATCTCTATTAGTCTCAATGTGATGTAGAACCGATTCGCGGAAACGGGGAAATCTTAAAGGGATGTTTCTTGTTGACTGGGGTTGAACTATAGCTTCAATAATAACCAACAAGTCAATCTCTCGAGAGATAACTATAGCCAATTTCAACATGATCAGAAGCTTCTTCAAACGCCAATGGTTCCAACGTGGCTTCCACGCCACCAGAACAGCCTCTGCCCTCAGACATTCTGTCGAACACGATATCAGATACATCATCAAGTCATTACCTCCACCAAACAAATTGTATCAAAACGAGGATGGATCCCCTAGAGAATTGACCGAGATGGAACAACACAAGCTCGCACAGCTGGCACTGGCTAACAGCAAGCGTAATTTCAGCGTATGGAGATTTGTGTTTATGAAGCCTGAACATCGTGGGCTAATGCTTGATAATATCCAAGATAGTAAAAGATTACTGCCTTCACTTGCTAATGGTGCCACTGGTAATATCGTGGATAAGATCCCATATGAGGATAAGGACGGGAAAGTGAAATGGCGTGTCGTTAGAGAGAAGGAGAACGAAGGCTGGGAGTTCCCAACAAAATATTTCTTGATCCCAGGGTATGTCCTCCTTGCTGCTGTGTATTTGTTTAAAGACACCAAAGGTGTTGACGCCTGGGCGGAGAAAGAGTTGAGATTGAGAGCCCTGGAGAGTACAGAGTCTACCGAGACGGCGCTGGAGATGTTGAGAGATGATAATAAGACTCCGGAGGAGATTAAGAAGAGAGATGAACTCATTGTGGAGAGAATCTTGAGTGGTGAGTATGATAAGTTGGCCGGTTTGAAGATTAAAGAGCAAGAGATGAAGATGTTGGAGGCCAATCAAACTACTCTATGATCGTACTTCCCATGAGCTACCTATTTATTTATTTAAACTTATTTATTGGTTCGCTACAAGCTGGCAACCTTATTTATTGAAACAACAATGCGCCTGACCCTAGATCTGGCACATACGTCTACTATTTATTATTTGTTACACATTTCCATACTATTATTTATTCATATATATATATAAAATACAGAGATCCTCGTATAACCCCGTTCCCACTTATATGTATCATTAATCAATAAACCGAGCCCTCACTAAGGATCCTAAAACTTTTAGCCGTACAGCCATGGGTATCAGCTCATACTGTACTCGCTTATCGTCGTTTCATTTGTCGTCGTGTCTCTATCTGACCTATGCTTGAAACTGTTCAACTTGGGCATTTGAAATTTATTCGAATCGTCTCGAGCCGGAACGACAGCACGTTCGTCTTTCTCCTCCGTCAACACTTGAGATGCTAGCAGTCCCAGCGTGTCAAGCATTCTACTTGGTCCAGTGTTTGATTTTCTTCTTCTCTTGGCCTCGGCGTTTATAGACCTCAATCTGTTGATCTCTTTGTTCTTATTTATGATCTCGGTCTTGTATTTCTTCAATGTCAATTTTTGATGGTTGATCTTCTCCATCAAGTAGTCAGCATTAATGCCTTGCGATTTTAGTCTTTCCACTTGACGTTTGATCAACTCATTTTCAACTTCATATCTCATGTCTGCATCCTTGGACGAGATTGATAATAGCTCTGCCTTGATCTTGTATTGACCAGCTTCTGACCTAGCTTTCACTAAACTTGATGTCAAGTCTCGTATTAGATTCTTCAACTCTTCGTCTGCAATGGTGTCAGAGTTCAAATGAGTTTTAGCGCGTTTGATCAAAGTGGAAACATAGGATGGATCATCAACTTCATGTGTATGGTTTGCCGAAAACGTGGTAGATGTCATTGAAGTCGTAGAGGACTGAGATGAAATGGAAGGACGTTTGAATGGCACCGTGCTAGGTATAGGTATACTGTGCTCTTCTATCTTTGGAGTCTCCCCTTGAGAATCATTTGTCGTGGTTGTCTCTTGACTACTCTCTTGAGACTGAGTATAATTGATTTCCTTAGTGAGTAAGCCTGGAGGAGGTATTGTTTCTTTCACGTGTGCACCAGCATTGAACAGCTTGACATCAGTGTCTTGCACTGGTTGAAGAGGGATCATTGTGACTAGATTTTAGCTCCCTGTTTGACTTCCCGTATGTAACGCCTCTATTTCACTTCACTATGCAACCTTTCAAAACACGAAAACAATAGAATAAAGTAACCAGCTATTGAGATATGCGAGACGGTGTTGCCTGACTGATATCACTGTTCCCTTAAGAAATGAGCTTTTCTATTCCCCTGAAAGAGTCAATCCCTTGATAATTAGGTCCTGGATGTTTACAGGTCTACGAGATGGATGCTCTACGCGTTTGGCAAATTCGTGAAGGGTATTTTTTGTTTACAAATTGTGAGCCATACCAATTCTGAGCTTCGCGTTTTTCCGTGAACGCAGTGCTTGGATTTACATCAAACGACAACACTCTGGGGAGCAGAAGCTCAGGTTGATCGGATCAGGCAACGTACCTGTGTGTTCACTGTTGTCTTAATCTCAAAAGCTGTAGGTTCTTGCTCGAGTTTGTTGCGTTTTTGTACGACTCTCCATTGTGAAACTACATTCAATCTTATTCAATAATTTTTCAAACCATTCTTTTTTGATTAGTTATATATGAATGAAAGAAAAGAAACATTGTACATAAAGCTGAGGATTGATGGGTAAAATTGATGGAGATGACATTTCTTAACGGTAAGATTTTTGGAATCTAGATCTGGCACCACGACCACCGAATTTCTTTGGTTCTGATTGTCTGGAATCAGCAATCAACAAGGTTCTGTCGTATGAGGTGAAAGCTTTCTTCAATTCGTTCTTGGATTGTTCATCAACAAATTTTTGGTGGTAAGCAACTAAACCTTTAGCAATGGCTTGTCTGATAGCGTAAACTTGAGAGACGTGACCACCACCGGTGACTCTGACTCTAATGTCAACGTTGGCGAATTTGTCTAAACCAACCAAGATTAATGGTTCGTAAACTTTGAAACGCAAGATTTCTGGTTCAACTAAGGTGATTGGAGCACCGTTGACCTTGATTAAACCTTTACCTTCTTTGACGTGGGCAACAGCGGTAGCGGTTTTCTTTTTACCGAAGGTCTATAATCATGAATGTTAGTATTTGGAACTCATTGTTATTGCTCATGAATGAATGGTGTAGAATGTGCTTCACAGCAAGTGTATCCGTCTTGGACTACTACTTTTATTGTTCTTTTGGGTACTTGGGTCCTTTAAGATTCGATTGATTCAGATTATTCCACTATCTGATCCACTGGTTCTCAGATCTTCGTTGATGTACTATTTCCATGATTCCTTGATTGTTCTGTTCATTTACATTGTCATTTGTGATGCTTCCATTGTGTATGCTATTCCATTTTGACTGATAGTTCAATATCTTCAATTCTTCACTTGTATTTGACACAGGACACTGGCTCTTTCACACATTCTCTTCTCATTCATTCCCCTATCCTCGTAGACATACTTGAACACTTCTAACTTGTTTAACTTCAGACATGTTTACTGTGGTATTCTGTTTAGACAAGCTCTATCTGATGGGTTACACTAACGTTGGTTTTATGAACAAAATGTTTTTTCACAGGACCACTGAAAATTGTGAGTTGTGCGGCGCGAATCAAAAAAATCGCTGGCCTGTTCGCACTGAGCGCTCGATTTTGGTGCGACTTTGGAGCTGCGGATTTTGCAGAACACATTCGCGAGAGATTTTAAATAGTGTCAGCTGCCAAATTTGGCGTGCCAAAGAGTTGTGACTGCTCATTTTCGGCTTAGGGCTTGTCATGTGACCTGTGGTGGCACAGCAAGTGTGCTACAAGTGATCCTTGGAACAGCACACAGCATCCACTCTATAGCAAATGACTTTAACCAATACCGGTAGCAATGAAAGCTCCTAACTGTAGTAGACGATAGTAGGTACTACACTTTATCTCTGTTGCAAGTAGTACTCTAAAGTGTTGTGCGTATCTGTGTTAGCACCTCTGACACCCAGACACCACTGATAGTTTCAAAGGACTCACAGACTTTGGATTGTAGTAGCGGCTGCCATTTCCAACGTGTCAGAAAAAACTGTACTGTGTGCGCTGACCGCTTTTGCGATTTCTCAGCTTTGGTTGTGGTTAGCGGCCCTGTCCCCACTCATTTTCGTGGAAAGATCCAAACAAAATTTCAATGAAATTATCAACAGATTGAACCTGAACAGTAGGAAGGTGTAATAGACAGTAAATTTATTCACAATGGGTATGTGATAATGTCATATAATGGTGGACACAGACCCTATATCATACGGAGGACACATGAGAATGCCAAAATCAACACTAAATCAACCATATATACGTTGTCGTGGGACCTGCTCAATCAGTCAAACTACCATCAGTACAATACAACACACAATACCATCACTACAAGACATGAGACACAATCTATGAGAGAACCTATGATTAAGGGAGACACAATCCATTTACAACGAGTTTCCAGAGGACTTTATACTAACTATTTTGTGTAGCTATCTCCAAGAATTTACCACTTTTGAAAAACCATTTCAGAAAGCACTGGCAAGAACGTGTCAAAGTTCACTTTGACCAAGCCGGTAAGAAAGCTTCCAGAAGACAAGCCAGAGCTTCTAAAGCTGCTCAAATCGCTCCAAGACCATTGGATGCTTTGAGACCAGTCGTTAGAGCTCCAACTATCAAATACAACAGAAAAGTCAGAGCTGGTAGAGGTTTCACCTTGAGAGAAATCAAAGCCGCCGGTTTGACCCCAGCTTACGCTAGAACTGTTGGTATTGCTGTTGACCACCGTCGTCAAAACAGATCCACCGAAATCTTTGACGCCAACGTTTTAAGATTGAAAGAATACCAATCTAAATTGATTGTCTTCCCAAGAAACGGTAAAGCCCCAGAAGCTGAACAAATCTCTACTGCCGCTGCCTTCCCAATTGTCCAACCAGCTCCAGAATCCGAACCAAGAGCCGTTGTTGTTCCAGAACAATCTGCTTACAGAACTTTGAGATTAGCCAGATCTGAACAAAGATACAAGGGTATCAGAGAAAAGAGAGCTAGAGACAAAGCTGAAGCTGAAGCTGAAAAGAAAAAATAAGGTTAATGAATGAATGTCAACGCTTCGTTTATAAACACAAAAATTAATAAAACAACTATTTGGTAAAGGAAATTTTGTATCATTGGTTATATTAATTGGAAATGCATTGTATATTAAATATAGTCTTCAATGATTTGTATTTTAAAACACTGATCAGCTTGTAGTGTGCTATGTATCTGATAAGGGCTCAATTTGTCCAAATATGTCACCGAAGTATCACAATACTGAATTGATCTTATCTATATGTCGCACCTTAGCAAGAACATACAAATTTTATACCTCCAGATTCCAGAACTTCAATTTAATTTGAAGCGCGCTTTCGCCAACTTTTGAGATCAATAATGTAGAAATAAGTTACACTGCTAGTATATTGAGTTTGTTAGGATGTCCCTTCACCATTCATTACGCGTCTATAGATAACTACAGCTAAAATTTCGATTTATTAAGTCATATATTACAGTTTTCCAACCTTAACATACAATTTTTTGATAAAAGAACCAACGTTTTAATGTAAAATAATCATGAATTTTCGTTAAATTTGATTTCCTTAATCGAACAAACCGAACCCCATGTCATCATCGGATTCTTCCTTAGCTTCTTCTTCCTTTTCTTCTTCAGCAGCAGCTTCTTCACCGGCAGCGGCACCAGTAGAGACAGCGGCAACACCAGCGGAAGCACCACCAGCAGAAACGTTGGTCAATAAAGCCTTGACATCTTGAGCACCTAAGGCCTTAGCGAATAAATCAGCCCAGATTTGATCAACTTGAACTTTGGCAGCAGAGGTCAAAGCAATCAATTTTTCAGAGGAGATTTCAATTTCTGAATCAGCCAAGATTAAAGCAGCGTATGATAAAGCAGTTTCAGTAGACATTTCGTAATATATCTTCAAGAATAATCAAGTTTAAGCTGAATGTAGCAGACTATTTCTTTGATTAGCTATGTATAGGACCTGTTGTGTTGTTGGCAGTGATATTTTTCAAAAAATTTGGTATCCTCTAGTGTTTTCGCGAAAAGTAAATGTTTGGATGTCGGTAGTTGGAAAGCGAAATTCTTAGGGCTTCGTGATACAAAGGTCATGTGACTGGATGTAGGGCCGCGGTCAAGACTAAAAAATAAATACCTTCCGTCCTGTCATTTTTCCCCAGACGATTTCTATTGGCCTACAGGATACTCTACTCAGTAGTAAGTACCTTACTTACAAAAGATTAAACGTTAGCGTCATCAATTAGCTCATTAGGAATATACAAGTTCATGATTAGCGTCGACTGGTGGATTCTCTTCTCTTTCTTGCGTCTTCGTCCAGCAAACTTAGTCTCATAGCTTCTTCAATCATTCTTTGTTCAATGTCTTGTTCATTACTTTGGATCAAAAGATTACTTGCATGTATAGCGCTTGCTGTTGCAGCTCTTCTAGCCAGTCTTGCCCTGGCGGTATTCAACTTATGTTCCCAATCAGGTCTAATGTAATCAGTAGTGATGACTGATGGATTATTAGCTGGTAAGGAACCACGTCTTGCTGAGACACTTTGCTTTCTGAAATAGTTATCGTCGAAATCAAATGACGTGGATTCTTCACCTTCCACTAAAACATTATCAGTTGATGGTAGTTTAAACGTACCTGGTGCAATGCCGCCTCCCAAACCGGTTCTGAAAGTGGTAGGTGGTGTATAGGTGACACCAAAGTTTGGAGTAGCGCAATAAGGACAACTTGCCGGTTCGGAGATCAATAGATTTGGGTCATTCTTAGCCTTGTTTTCAACATCGTTATCTTCATTATCATGTGGGAAATGTGGATCTAACCTTTTAATTTGAACAAAACATTCCGTACAGATCGGCTGTAAGCAGCATCTAGAATAATTCATCCACTTTGGATAATACAAGAAGCAGATGGGGCATTCAACAACATTTTTGTAGAGCAATAATTGAAGATCCCTACTAGCCGCGTGCTTCGATGTTGCCTTCTCTCTTCTATATCTAGCTTCTTCCTCAGCTTGCCACTGTATTTTCTTCAGCTTTAATTGTTTATTGAACTTCTTGGACATGTGTTTTTTCAAGTCTTTCTTCCCCAACGTGGTTTCATCAACGGCCTCGTCATCATAATTCAGGTCTTCGTCTTCATCATCCGCTTCGGACGGATGCGCATGGAGTTTCACAGCGTTGAGATATTTGAGTAGTTCTTCGTCGGACCAGTTCTTGTTGTGATCCTGGAGAGGTGTGTAAAAAGGAGCTAGTTTGCGCTCTATTATTGCTTGCTTGACGACACTAATGGTGTAATCTAGGTTCAAGTTGTAAGTCCCATAGGGGGCCAAATAACCACCATCAACACTCTCATCATACTTCACAACAAGCCCAGCAGCATGCGCTTCTTTAAATTTCTCCTTCTCCTTTGTCGAACTTCTTTTAGAGGCCTTCTGTTTATTGGCGGCTGGTGAATGTGACCCATATTGAAGTCCTGTTATCGTAGAGCCTATCGAGCTGGCTCGTCTGCGTACTGATGAGACACTGCCATGACGATCTTCCTTTGTTGGCACGTTACCCATGATTATTAAGTGTATAGGTCTATCTTAGTATCTCCCTTTATCCTTTTAAAGGGGTTATTGTTCTTTTATAATGGGTTCGTTGTGGTATTGTGAGTTTGCTAAGTTTCAACAATAGGACCTGATGAACCCGCTTTTCAAAATACAGCTGCCAGTCTCAAATTCACAAGAATTAATTGATCCACTGGCTTCTTATCGGGTGTGCACTTACCGGGGCTCATCATCCGAGATTTCACCGAGAGCCGAGATTACTTGCTCCTCTACAATATGATGAGATTGATAGAAATCATGTCTACTTCTTCTATCAAACTATTTAAAAACCAATCATATAGACGTTAACCCAACTCCAAAACCTATCCCAATGCATGCAAAACTCAAAGCAAGAACAATAGCACCCACGATCAAGCTTAATCTCTTCAGTGACAAGCTAGTATGCCCGACATAAGGATCTAAAAGTCCGAATCCTAAAAAGAAAAACAGTGGAGGTACCACAAACGACATCATGAAGATCAACCAACCTAAAGTTTCTGATCTCTTTATTATCATTCCTTCTCTATGGATTCTCGACTCGTGTATCTGTTTCAGTAGTTTATCATCTTCAAGGTATATCGAATCATCACTAGAATCGAAAGAGTCCCTCAATATTGTTGAATGTGCCCTTTTCTCATCATATGGACCAGATATTGAGCGTTTCCCATTATCCATAGTGGTTTGTTGCTTTTGAAATCTGTTGAGACCTCCAAATTGTGATTCCCTTCTCAATTGTTCCGAGTCAAAATCAAACCCTTCAACAGTTGGACTCTTTGCCGAATGGATTGAAGGCACCACGCCTACTATGCTAAACCCTAACCCCTTTCTAGCCACTGTATGGACATTCTGTATTTTGATCTCTCCTTCAGAGCTTTTACTGCTGTTACTATTTAGCATCAATGGATAAACACCTGGTGCCTTTTTTCTCGTAAACTCGTAATCCAGAATGGATTGTCTTGTAGACTCAACAGTCTTTGCTGAGCCCAATGTGGATTGTGATGGTTTCTTGGAGGGGACTTTAAAACCTGGTTCAGGTAATAAGTCAGGCGCTGCTGATTGTAATAGAGCCATAGAGTCTAACTGTGGGAGTTCACGTTCAGTTATAGGTGGATCACTAGGGAGTTGACTCTTTGGTCTCTCATTCTCTGAACCTAGTCTTCCATAAACTGAAAAGATTCTTTCTCTATAGGCGCTTTCTCTCACAGAACTATCCCTGTTCTGCGACTCGTCATCTCTGCTTTCGCTTGGTAATATTGGAGGACTTGGTGCTTGCCATTCTGGAGTTGGGAATCTAGCTGCTATGCTTAGACGGTATTGTGAACTGGTTGGAGTTCTGGCATCTTGAAACGAGGATTCGCTTGGAGAGTTAGGTTTGCTGCGTGGTTGTTGAGGTGGAATTAAAAGGTTCATAGAACGTCTCTTTGAGTTACTTCTCGATATTGATTTTCCATTTTTCACTTCTGTGCTTTTAATTGAAGCTGTTCTCGATAAGTTTTTGGATGAGTTGGATTTTGAATTGGCTTCATCTATTTCTTTGAGGACATGACTATCATTGATCAAATTGATATCCAGACTTGAAAGCCCAGATAAGTCAACCTCTTTGGATGTATCGTCTGCAGTTTCATTTATCACGTCTGCGTAAACACTGAACCTTTTCTGAACACCCGATTCATCAATATATGTTTCATTGAATAGAGATTTGCTTTGTCTCTTCGAGGATCCAGAAGAGCTTGAATGCGAGTTATTGAATAGATGTGATTTGTTCAGTTGCTTCATGAGGAAAGACTCCTCAGTATCTGTTGACACCGAGTTGTTTTGGTCTGCCATACTTGAGCTGGAGTCTGACATTGTGTATGGAGTAGAATTCTAAGCTTTTGTTTTGATTAATTTTTTGTGCAATATCGCAACACCCTCCTCGTGATCTAGACCTTAGCAGCTGTATGGTACCTGGAATGATGGGAGCTGCAATGTTAGAAGGCCTTATGCTTCTGCGTTAAGGTTTATTATGGAATGTTATTGTTTACATTTGCGAGATCCATAGAATAGATTCGCGACAATAAGCTTTCCAGAATTTAGCGGCTGGTATTTTAAAATTCCAGCTTCAGCAGCTCGCGTTAAATTTTTCGTTAGGCGCAGGGCTAACGTTGAAGATGGGCAGATGCTCACACTAGGAAGTTTACATCATAGGCTAGAATTGGGATCAGATTTGAGCAGATCGTATTGTAGTCTTTCTCGGGGACTTTAATATTGTACAGCTCATACTGAAACATACAACGGTATTTATTATTCGACGTCTACAGCTCAAAAGAACAATGTCATTGCAAATATACGGTCTACCTAGCTTGGTCCAACAGGGATCTTGGAGAAAATGGTAGGTACGCTGGTAGGAGGCTGGTTTGAAGCCCCGGTACATTTTACACCTCAGACTGAATTTCAGGCCTTGTCTCAGTTGCCTTTTGCGAAGAGGACCAACTTCTATGTACCAAAGGGTGATTAGTACTTTAACACGTATATACATAAGTAGAATTTGGTCCTAAAGAGGGATTACACAGTCCATTTATCTAGTTTGGCGTCAGTGTGTACTCCAGCTTCTTGGTCGTTTTCTGGCTGAATGAAATCGATTCCGATAAAATTCATTGTGGAAAAACACACTTGAAAGTCTTGTACAATTTCAGTGGCAAACTACACCCCTGTCATTCTGCAGTGTGCACTAGTGTGGTTACCGCAACGGGAAGAAATTTGCGCATTTCTGCGCTTCGTAATTTGCGCAAATTGCGCACGTGACATAGAATGGTCTAGAAGCTGCCCGATCTGGAATTTTGGCGGGACATAGTGGCGCAAACTGTAATTTGGGGCGCGATTTGGGCATTGTTTTGGCCCATATTTTTGGCGCACACCTGTGTCTATTTTAATGGGTGAGAAATTGTCAAGGTATCGCCACATTCAAGAATCCTATAAATATTGCTGCAGTTCTCCATTCTCCAAAATCGTTTGGAACAATACCATTAACATCTTACAAAGGGTTCCTTCCACACACTAGACTCAAGGATACACTCTATACACTAAGCGCCCCATATTCTGACCATGACTGAGATTGAAATTCCTGCCAACTTCAAGACATCTTTGCCTCCAAGAAAGAGAGCAAAGACTAAGGAAGAAAAAGAGCAACGTCGTGTTGAACGTATATTGAGAAATAGAAAAGCCGCTCATGCCTCTAGAGAAAAGAAGAGAAAGCATGTTGAGTTTTTGGAATCCTATGTCTTGGATTTGGAAAAACAATTACATTTCTACAAGGAGTTGAATTCCAGTTTGGTTCCATTTTACAAGGGCGGCAACGATGTTGTTGATACCTATTTGAAGAAAGCTGCCGCTCTGCCAGATTTGGCTGAAAAGAGAAACCAGCACTTTATGGATGCTGATGCTGAAGGTGACGATGCTGAAAATGAACATTCCATCACTAATACTACTACTACTACAAATACAACCACTTTACCAAAGACTCCAGAATCATTTTCATGCTCTCCAAAAGTTGAATTTGATGAGTCCTGTCCCGAATTAGCCTCTCCAGGCTCTAGCTTTTCGCTATCCGAGTCTGAGCGCTCTAATTCTTTTATCCAAACTTATGCCTCCCCTGTTTCCTCCCCTGCCACTTCAAACAAATTTTCCTTGGATATCATTACTGACAACCAAGTGTTGTCATCTCCAGTGAAGATTGAAGAAGATCTTGATTTTGGTAATAAATTGTTTACTGATGATATTTTCATCAAGAAGGAAGAGGTTGGTGAGTTCCCTTCTTTATCCAGTGGTGTTTTCGCTGAGAGAATGAACTTTGATGATTTTCAAGTTAACACTTATGATAATGATTATGAATTTGATGAGTTGCGTAATCCAGCAGTGATTACTTGTTATTGAAGATTTATATTGTGTCCTATTCTTGTTTTGTTGATCAGTTGATCAATCGGATTAGGACGCAGTCATATTTCTTTTGTATAACGACTCTTGAAAGCCCGAAGCGCCTTCAGATTCATTTCAATTAGATGATTTTGTGTTACTTGATTGAAGGTATTCAGTATCCTTCACTTTTCTGACTTTTCATTCGTGCTTGATTGTTGATTTTATTTTTTTTCATTATATTTGCTTTCATCAGATGAAGTTTGGTAATCGTGGCTGTTAACTGTTAAGGTGTGCATCTTGAAGGAGTTTGCAAGATTAGCTAAGTCATGTGGCGCTTTTATCATAGCGACTGGGCTTTGTGCTAGTTTTGTCATTTCTCTTTTCGTTCGATTACATTAAGACTCGTACGGCTATCAGGATATTCGCCATCTTTTATTTGATTTAAGTTTGTCCCTGGCTTGAGACACTTGGCTCGTCATTGGCAAGATTTCAACATGATTCACGAAAGAATAAATCAAGGTTTTGGGTTATTATCTTTATTTCATCATTGGTTCAGGTTTAAAGAGTTCAGCTTAACATTATTAAGGTTATTTATATATTGGTGAAGATCAAATTTTCGGGAAAACTTGAAATTTACTACAGGGGTTTTATATTTTGTACATTAGGTTTAAATAAAATGATATTACATTTGGTTATTCACATCATGAGTAGAATATTGGCTTAGTCTCTAGAGCTTACCACAGGGTACGTCTTCGCATCAACTTGAGTGTTCTCCTTGATACTAGCCTCTATCCATTGAGAAGTAACAACTCTTTTCGTGGTGACGTGTCCATGCTTGTTCGAACCAAGCTGTTCACTCAACTCTTTCCGAACCTTTTGTACATATTTACTCACTAAGTCATGTTCCTTGTAGAGAGGCATAATGACAATATTGGAATTCTGAATATCTTCAACCGGTTCTGCTCCAAACTGTCTCAGCTCCAAGATTGCTTGATCGTATAGATACTTTGTTTTCGATTCACTAATCAGAATAACATAAGGCTTTAACCCGTTAAACAGATCCACCTCTAGTAGCTGTTCATCGAGCTCCCAACCGTCATCTTGTACTTGCTTTTGGTGCTCTTCAATCAACTGCGAAAGCTCTTCCTCCGTAGTAGGCACTGTGTAACTATCACCCAACACATCCACCCGTTCTTTAGCAGCAGCTTCTAGTTGGTCTGATACTTTGAAACAATGCTTTGTTTCCATTTTGATCAACTGTTTCACCTCCACGCATTTGAAGAACCAGGATGATTTGATGATGTCAAAGCCTTGTTTCCTCAAAGCATCAGCCTGGATGGTATATTTATCACTAATGATGCGGAGATTATTCCAATCTTGAGCTGTTTGCTCGTTCTTGGTGAATTTACCCCCATTTCTGTGAATGATATCAGTGATGTCTTCGACGCTTATTCTTCTTTTCTTATAAAAAGCATCAGATAATACCATAAATGTCAGGTCATCGAAAATATGTGAAGACCTACTCAAAGTTTCAAAGTTCTCATCGTTCCAAACTTCTTCATCTTGACTTTCCCTTTTTCTTTTCCTTATGAGTCTCTTCTTCTTCGACACAAGTTTGTGCTCTGAGTTCTTCACAGAGGTTCTGGACTCTTTGATGTTTTTATAATCATCTAACGTTGTTGCAGTTTTCCAATCCTTGTCATCTCTGATCTTTCTGTTGTAAGCGTTGTACAATGTAGTTGAAGTCTTGTAGTTCTTTGAAATGGATCTATCGATTGAACGTGCCTTCACTTCGATCACAAATGACTCTCTTGGATCAATCCATTCTGGAGCAACTCTCTTCCCAAACTCTATCAGTTCTGGTGGTGGCTTAACCTTGCTATAGTCATTCCACTTACCTCTCGTGAGTCTATCAATCTCTCTGTACTCGGCTTGATCAAACCCATTGGCCACACGACAAAAGGACCAAAATTTCGGAGAGATAGTATCCTCTGTATCATCCTCAGACACACGAAGTCCACAGAAGTACATATCTTTCTTCGATTTTTCTCTTCCTATAACAACAAGATCCACATTTTCACCAAACTCTTCAAGGTATTCCGGCTTTAGTTTGACCCATTGATCAGTTCTTTTATCGATTTGATAAAATGAGCGAGTTTGCTTCAGTACCACACCTTCAGAGCCTTTCTCCACAGCCCTTGTCAGTGCTTTTTTGATTTCCTCTTCATTATCAGCTTTAGTAACTTCAATGATCTCAACAAATTTCGGTGTGGGTATCAGGATTTTCTGTAACCACTCTTTCCTCTTTTCCAATGATACATTAGCCAATGATTTACCATTGAGATACAGCAAGTCAAACACAACAAATAGTGGTCTTGCAGAGATCGTGTTATCATCGTCACCATTTTCCAATCTCTGAAGTTCAGTTACAGCACTTCCTTTCAAAACACCAAATGGTAAAACAGCATTTCTCTGAGGGTCAAATGTAATCATTTCACCATCAAGTACACAATTCTTGACACTTTGTATCAGTTTCAAATGTGGTGATATACACCCCTTCTTGAGATTCTCACCATAGAGATAAGTGTAGTCAGTAGCTTTTCTACTCCAGTAATGTATTACTTCACCATAGTTTTCCACATGGACCTGAATTCTCTCACCATCCATTTTCTCTTCAATAAAGAAGTCATTTTGAAGTTTTTTAACCACATTGGCGTATGTCAGTTGGGGCTTCAAAGCTAATTGTGGAGCAAACGGTTTACCAAGGTTGATGGAAAGGTCAGAATCGTTCAATCTCTTGGTAGGATCATACAGCTTGTATGCAACAGTTTTCAAGCTCGTTACGACACTCAAGTATTTTTGCGCATCAGGATGCCAGGCGTTCAATATTCTATTTTCCATATTTCTCACCACGTTCTTCTTTAGCAGTATATCGAAGAAGTACCGTAACTCCATGAAGCACATTTTCTCCAAAAGACTGGTCAATATCTCAGTCTGCTCATCCTTTTTGGAGTCAAACTTTGCCAATCTGTTCAATATATCATTGACATCGCTTATCGATAGTTCACCGCCTTTATTATCCGTTCTTCTCCCTTGTATCACATCAATACAAATATCAGACATTCTCGCGGCTTTAGCACTTCTTGATCTTTTCCAGTTCATTATTGTCTGTGTTGTTTCAGAGTTTTTAGGAATTTTCAGTATCTCCAAGATTCTTCTCCCCAAAGTGTGATCCTTTATGTTGTATATTCTGGAACGGTCTCTGTGTGGTAAGATAAGGCAAAGTGCCGGATAGATGTTTGGACCAACTATATGACGCCATTCATCAAAAAACAGCTCAACAATTCTCTGCTTCTGATCTGTCACTGTAGCACGACCGTTTGTGTAGTAATTGGACTTCTGGAAGGCCTTGTCAAGCTTGTCAAACAAGTTCTCACATAACCATTTGAAAGAAGGTAAGGGTCCTCCAAAATTCTTTGGCGCTTGCTCTTCGTCAATATCATCCTCAACTTTGGTTAGCTCCCAAGGAGCAGGAAGCTCTTCTTTCTTGACCTCTGGCGCTTGGGATTGACTCATGAGGTGGCTGTTTGCTTTCAGAGCTCCAGTATGGAAAATGTGTCAAGGTATTACCGTCAGTAGCTCCAGCATTTTTCAGATGTATGGAGATGCGTGCCTATATCAACAGCAGTATATGCTATAAATTTAGGCGACTACAATACAGAATAAATCTATTAAAAAATGTTTGAAATTTATTTGAGGCTGAGGTTTTGCAGGTCCTCGTCTATCTCATCCTCGCTTTCATCCTCTTCTTCCTCTTCTTCTTCCTCTCCTTCGGACTCTTCCTCTTCCTCCTCATCTTCCTCCTCATCAACAGCATGTTTCTTTGATATTATATTACCCAAGTTGTCGTATTCGACCTCTTCTTCCTCTTCTTCCTCATCCTCGTCGTCCTCAGAATCATCGTCAGATAAGGAAGGTAAGTCACCTCCACGGTTGGTGTTACCTTGTTTCCATATGTCTTCTGGGTCTCCATGATTTTTACGCTCTTCCACTTCTTTCTCTATCTTATCTAACCATTCTTCTTGCGCCTTTTGCACACTTTCTGAATCTGTACATTGCTGATACACTTCAATCAGTTCCTTGTTGATCTCTAAGAAAGCAGGACCCCAAGAGAAATTGTCTAGTAATTCAGCAGCCCAGTCAACATGACCAACGATAGCGAAACAGGCAGCCAAAGCCTCAACACAGTTTAGTTTCCAAGCCCTACCGTAGTTCACTTGATTTGCTGCCACCAAGTATGGTAACAATCTTTCATATTTACCCCCGATCTTATTGAATGGAACTTCGTCAAGTCTGGCCCAAGAACACTCGACAACAGCAGCACCGTTTTGCTCAACGATCTCTCTATCGTTTGGACAAACAACACCTTTCCCATTTGGACTGTTACATGGTTAGTTTTACCCTTATGAAACTCTATGACTGCCAAAACTTACGAGACAACTATACCTTGAAACTTCTGTCCCACTCTCAAACTCTTGATCAGACCAAGTCTTTCTAGCTTTTTACCACTACAACGTTTTGGATCACAATGATCGAAATCCTGAAGCCTTGTTAGTACTTCTCGATAGTCTCTTTAGGTTAATGAAAGCTCTTACTTACCCACATCGCTAATTTGGTATGAAATTTATCACTGGTTCCATGGTGTTTAGTCTCGCCTCTCTTGTGCTTCTTCACTGGGGCTTTTTGGTTTTTGGAAGGTCTGTCCTCAGACCCTTTGTTCTTTCCCTTGGCCATCGTTCCTAGTTGCCCTTTAAAGCTCTGATTTTATGGCGTCTTCAGCAGCTTTTTGATGCCAATTCTTCAAAGACGTTAACGTAGTTAAAGATATTCTTTCCAAACTTTACGAAATCCGGCTCATTCCCCTCGGAATTGGTACAGAATAGCTCCAGCTAAAGTATGTAGGCACAGTACTTGACACAGCTGAGTCAAAACGTACAAGCTTTCTTCACTCGAAAGCCAGAAATCGATACACAAATCCTGTTTGATAGACACGGAAGAGCTATGCTAATTTGAGGCTACAACTTCCATTGAACTCCATATAAAGCTAGAATGCCCACACATCTCCCGTTATTGCTTAACCCATTCCTGAATGCACTCTTCAACAATCCAAATCCTACGAAATC
Organism: Hansenula queroliae; assembly: GCA_030674255.1. Lineage (NCBI taxonomy): Eukaryota > Fungi > Ascomycota > Saccharomycetes > Phaffomycetales > Wickerhamomycetaceae > Hansenula > Hansenula queroliae. The sequence continues at coordinate 7,874 of JAJLXP010000007.1, read as the reverse complement.
ACTGCTTAAAGATGTCTACACCGCTATATCCTCCAGATCAGACGACAGCGTCATTATCCTGGTCCCAAGTATGAACACGCTTCTCAACTATATTGACAAAGAAACTGGTATACGGTACCAAGATTTATGCTATTCTGAAGAATTCCTCAAAGATCATATAATAACTACCGATGAAGTTAAAAATGCCAAAGTTTTCCAGACTCTAAGCAAGAAAGACGTGCTTATCAAAAAGGATGTGGTTTTCACAGGGAAAGGTTTCAAGAGATCGCTCAGGTGGAAGGTCTTATCAACTGAGTATTTCCACAATTTCAATGATTACTTCGAGAAGGGAAGAACATTCCTGATAATGTACTTGGAAGGCCCACTCTTGGGGGTTCCTGAGAAGTACAAAGTCGTCGATGTTATTATTCCTTCAAATGATGCTGTTGAGAGAGTAGTGATACAGGATTCAGCCAAGTCAACCAAAAGAGTTTCCACAGAGGATGATACTCTAGGTATACGAAACGCAGCGATGGAAAGTGTCAAGTTTGAACAGATTTTGCGGAATCTTCCCCTGGTTGCAAAGACAATTGGTGAGAAATATGAGAACTTGTTCAAGAACTTTAGCGTCAGAACAGCACCTGATACAGACTCGCTCATCGAAATATTTTCGGAAACGATAAATTTGTCAAATCATATATTTCAAACACTAAGTCCTGGAAGTGTTGACTCTATAATAGAGACCTCGCCAAACATCGATTTCAATGAGTGTCTTTATAACTATGTTGAGTTCAATCTATACGACAAAATATGGCATCGCTTAACTGAACTTCAAAGGGATAATCTAAGCGATCACGTCGATGAGCTGAAGTTCTTAAGTTTGAACCAAGTGAATCTACCGAAGGCTTTCAAGTATGATATTAGTCTACAAAGTAAAGTTGAGAAGAAGTTGATCATAGCAATAGCTGAGCTCAAGAAGCTGGATCTTTCTGGTACCGCTGATGCCAAAGCGCAGATATTGATGGAGACTATCCAGATCCTTTCAAGTATTGAAGGTGTGACTGTGGATGCTGATACATTAGTTGGTCTACTACTGTTGGTGGTTATTCATTCAAGGGTGGCTAATCTTGAAGCACATCTATTCTATGTTCAGAATTTTTCTTATCATAATATAGATATGGGACTTATCGGGTATTCACTATCCACGCTAGAGGGTGTCCTGTACTATCTCAGGGACGAGTCTAATGTGCAACTACTGAAAAGGTATTCGCTACTCAATGGTGATGTATGCGCACATCTTGACTCGAAGGAGCTGATATCACTTAAAGTTCTTGCTGATAATTACAACGACGACTCGACCTCTAGCCTCAAATATAGAACGATATACGGAGAGTCGGTTTTAACACTGGCTGTACAATCGAATGACTACAATCTGTGGAAACTGCTTGTTGATTATGAAAACATCTTCACTTTGGAAGATCTCTTGAATGACAGAACAACATCAGATGCAACTTTGTTGAGTCTTGCTCTGAACTCTGAGAACTCTGAGATTGTGGATGATCTGGTAGATATTTTACTCAGCTCTTGTACAGTCCATGAGCTGGTTGGCTACCTGAATATCAAAGACGTTCACAACAGAACAATAGGTCATTACTTGTTCCATTATCCAGAGATGATCAAGAAGATAGGAATGTATATCAACTGGATGGAAAAGGACTTGAATGGACAAACACCACTTTTTTCAATCTGCAGAAGCTATGATACACCGCACTATGTACAGATGATCGAAACAGTCTTTGAGGTTGTTGATACGTGGTATACCAAGAACAACTCAGCATTAGACCTTTATGATCATGTTGACTCTAGAGGTAACACTTTACTGCATATACTGGGCTCCAATGTTGATGTACTTCTAAAATATAAGAGAATCAACCTCAATCAATCAAACAAAAAGACATACACTCCATTAATGATCTATGCCAAATACAATAGACTGGATAACATAGAGCAGATAATATCGGATGATCGACTAGATGTTTCGAAAACTGACAAAAATAGCTTTACTGCAATGGACCTTTCAAAGAATTATAAAGTATCAAAGTTACTTGAAGACAGAGCTATGAAAGATCGTTCTTTCCCGGAAGCTGGTGCAAGAATTGCAGCTATTCGTGTGAAGCTGGACAATAACGAGTGGAAGATAGTTGTTAAAGGTGAACTGGATGGAGCCTCTTTCGAAGTAAACAGAACTTTTTTAAACTTCAAGCATCTTGTCGAGTTGATAGACTTGGAATACCCAAACACATTCATACCGGTGGACTATGTCTTGAAGAACTTCAAGCTACTTTTGAACATTTCCTCTTGCAACAAGCTAAAGTTGAATAAAACAGTGGATAGGCTAAATGTTTTCCTTTGCGCTTTGTTAATGAACAAGAGAATCGCTGAGGGGCCTCTTCTTCGAAGCTTTGTATCTCCAGGTGACTTCAACCTATCTTCATTGAAGCAAATGGCGTTGGAGAATGTGGTGGCATACAATAACTCTGTGCTCAAATTGGGAAACAATGAAGCTAAAGATGCTCAGTTTGTGCTACAACCAGAAGAGATTGGAGAAATTAATTTCTTCTTCAAGTTTTCTATCAAAGAACTCACAAAACTGAAAGTCACGTATGATAAACTGTTGAAGGTTGTCGGGTTCATGGATGCCAAATGTGCAGAGCTTCGACACTCACTGAAAGAGTTTTCCTTTGAAGCTAAAAAGAGTAAGTTTGGGGAAATACGATATGTCGGCGAAATATGGAAGTATTCTATCACTGAGATCGAATCAGAGGAAGATTTTTGTAACATGACATTATATCTTTCCCTATCAGCTGATGAGATCCTCAAACACTGCAGTGCTCTGGTTGATGGTAAAATCTACAAATGGTGGAAGCTATACGGGGAACTGATCGAGCTCAATAATAACTACAAGAGGTTCAAATTCATAGAGCAGAAGAAGACCAACAAACATGGACAAAGTGAGACCTCCAGTGTTATTGATGTCAATGAGGAAAGTTTCCAGAATTTGACTGACAATACTGCCTTCTCGGTAAACAAGAATGATACTGCGACCAAGAAGCAGAAACCTTCATTCTTAGTCAACTTTATTGAGTCGAAACGGAACAAACACGAACAAAAGCTACTAGCGGCTATGAATGAAGTCAAAGAGCAGCTTCACATATTGAGCAAAGACATCAAAATCGGCCATGAGTCGTTGGCCATTGAGCTGAATAACTTTATGATCTTTAAAACCAAACATATGGAGTTCACGCTGAAGAAGTTTACCATGAAACAAATTAAGGAGACCAAATACACTCTACAGATTTTTGAAAAGGGATTAGAAGATTTGCGTCAATTAGATGATAGAAAACCCCAATGAATGTCAAGTCACGTCAAAATTGCATATTGTAGTATAGTTTATGTATAAATTAGACGAAGCGCCCTGTCTCTTTTTATATCACCTGAATGATTAATTACCACTGTTATTATTGTTGTTGTTTTGTCCTTGACCACCCATGAAGCTGTTAGCCAAGTTTTGCAAAGCTGGGTTGTTCAACAGATTACTCAAATCTGGGGCACCACCAGCACTTGAATCATCAGAAGCACCAGCACCACCGCCCAAGCCGAATTGTTGAGCCATTTGTCTGACAGCTGGGTTGCTCATCAAGTTTTGCATAGCAGCTGGATTTTGCATCATTTGTTGAGCGTATTGCATTAATTGTGGGTTGTTCAACATGTCAGCGAAACTTGGGGCACCACCAGCACCACCAGCACCACCACCTAGACCTCCTAATAATGAGGATAAGTCTGGCATGCCACCAGCTGCAGCGCCACCTGCGGATCTTGTAGATGAAGTGTCAGCTGGAGCGCTTTCAGATTCTTCTGAAGCGGCTAAATCTAATTGTTGTTCAACTCTAGCCTTAGCGGTTTCGTAACCTTTCTTCATGGCAGGGGATGGTTTATCACCTTCAGATTCTAAACCTTTCTTGTAGGCTTCATAAGCTTCTTTTGGTTTGTTCAAGGCATAGTTGGCCAACCCAAGTCTAGAGTATGCTTTTGAGTATGATGGGTCAGCTTCAATAGCGGCTTCAGCATCCTTGACAGCTGATTCGTGGTCTCTGATGGATGAATATGCGGCGGCTCTGTTTGATAGATAGACGGCGTTCTTTGGAGCTAACTTGATAGCTTCAGTGTATTTGGCAATAGCAGCATCAAAGTCTTTAGCAGCCATAGCTTTGTTACCTTCAAGTTTTAAAGCTTCGGCTTTCTTTAAAGATTCCTCATCATTTTCAATGTGGACAGGAACTTCTTGAGCAGCTGACTCGGCTGGCTTGCTGCTCTTGAAATCAGCTAAGATCTCTTTTAGTGTCTTGCCATTGAATTCACTCTTAACGATCTTTGAATCATCGTCTTTGTTAACTTCATAGGCATCAGCGATACAGTCGATGGCGACATCTATAGATTCAACATAATCTTCGGAGACATCCTTGTTTGCGACGGAGCTCTTCAAGAAATTTATGATTTGCAAGGCAGTTTCTTTGTTGGACATTGTGATGATTGAAGGGGCCTCTTAACGTGCTGTTCTTGATGGCTTTGATGCTGGTCTTTCGTTCCGCTGTTTATATGTGTTCTCTTTGTTAATTCTAGCACCTTCCAACGAAAACCGGGAATTCTGCCAGATTCATCCGTGTTCAATAAGCCCATAATAAAATTACATGTGAAGAAGATCTGGCATTGACGACTTCAAAGAGAGTGATAAAATGGTGGTGGAAAGCTACAGATTTGATATTAAATGTATTAAATATTCATTATCATTCGTTTATATAGTCGTTAAATCAGATAGGAAATCAATTCTTTTATCTAAGCTTGTTTACCAATGAACTTTTTCATGTTGATGATGTTTTCTTTGGCAATAGTGAATGTAGATTTGGAGAAGATGTCATCAATTTCTTCCAAAGTCTTGTCTTTGGTTTCTGGCATGAAGAACAATTGGTACAAGAAACCCAAGAAGGCAATACCACCGTAGAAACCTAAAGTCAAACCGGTGTAAGTCATTCTGTTCTTCATATCAGTGAAGTTGTAAGTAACGGTGAAAGACCACAAGTATAACAAAGTGGAACAGATGGTCATACCCAAAGATCTGGTTCTCATGTCGAAACATTCAGCTGGAATAATCCAAGTCAAACAAGAGTAACAACCGAAGAAACCCATGTATAAGATCAAACCAGTCATGTAGACACCAAGGGCAGCACTTCTGTGAGTATCAACGTTAATCAAGTAACCAACACCAATCAAGACCAAACCAATGAAGAAACCAACAATGTTCATACTCCAAACTCTTCTACCCTTTTTGGTGATAGTAGCTGGAATGGTACCAATCAATAAGGCACCACCACCGACTAGAGACATAAAGACAGATTTCTTTTCATCAAACCCAATTTTACCCATCAAATTACTCATGTTGTACATAACAGCGTTAACACCTGTAATTTGACCCAATGTGACCATGATGGAAGCGTAAAGCAAAGCTCTTCTGTTTCTTGGGATGACAAATAATTCAACAGCTGTCTTCCATGCGGATTGTTCACTAACTCTTTCATGTTCTTGAATAACGGCTTGACGGACTTCTAAGAATTCCAATTGGTTTTGCTTATCGTTAACATCTCTTAATCTCTTCCAGACGGCATAAGCTTCACCAATCTTACCCTTGTGAGCCAAGTATCTTGGTGATTCCGGTAAGAAGAATAAACCGATAAACAACATTGTGGAAAACACTAAAGAGGAACCAACCATATATCTCCAACCACCTTTAACTTCGTAAAACATGGCGGCGACCGCATAACCCAAGACTTCACCAAGCGCAATATTCAATTGATACAAAGAGACAATGTTACCTCTAACTCTAGCAGGAACAGATTCAGAAATGTAGACACCAACACAACCACCTTCAATACCGACACCGACACCCAACATGAAACGACCAGCGTACATCATGTGGTGGTTGATGGCACCAGCACAAAGAGCAGAACCAATAGTATACCAGATACAGGAGATGATAATGGCCATACGACGACCGAAACCTTCAGAAAGTGGAGTGATAATGATAGAACCAGCCATAGCACCTAAAGGCATCAAGGAGGAGACCAAGGAGAATTCGTGTTCACTTAAATCCAAGGCAGGTTTCATACCGATGGAAGCACCACTGATAATAGATTGATCCAAACCTGATAATAACCCAGCGGCGGCACTGAAGGCACCTAACAAGTAAACCATATGGTTTTTGTTCTTGAAGTTCAATTCAAATTCTAAAGAACACATTCTTTGGAACCATGATCTGTCTTGTTTGTAGTTGGCAGCCAAGATCTCAATTTCTTCAATTTCTTGATCAAAGTTGAAGTTTGGATCTAATTGCAAGTTGTTGATTTTTTCATGAGTTCTATCTTCTTGAACATCATGATTTTTGTAGTCTGGCGTGTTACTGCCGACATCAGAGTTGTAAGAGTAATGACCATCTTCGGCCTTATCTTCGAATAAACCAGCCATGATTTATAGATTTTGTATTGTAGATTGTTTGTTAATGTAAGTGATAATGATTCAACAAAGAGATCAAGAGTCCATGAAGTAGAAGGATTTATATGTCTTTATATACTTTTTCCATGTTGGAAGTGTATTTGTCCTGTACGGAATTTCTTCTGGGGAAAAATCCAGAGTGTACTCAGGTGTTTGTCCCAGAACTTCCTGAAGGGGCTAGCGAAATCCTGGAGAAATGATTCACTGCAACTTTTGTTGAGCTGGGGGACAGCTAATGCCTTTGCTTTTGGGACATTTATCTAAGGTTCGTCCAATCAGAATGGCTAATCTGTGTATGTTACATTTCTGTCTATGCAGTCAAATGCACGGAGAAATTTTCATGGGCCATGGGCGACCCCGGAAGAATTAGCCAGGCCTGTGATCTGGGGGGCCTGGGCGGCTCGACACACAGGATCCATAGGGCTTCGCCGTCAAGGTATGGACTGTAAAGAGTAATACGAGTCACTTAAGCTAGCTGGTGTCCAAATGCTAACACGTATTGCTAAACAAGTCCGCAAAACTAGTTGTTTTGTCTCGTAAAGCAAGATAATATCGCAAGTAGTTTAGATGAAGGCCGGACATTCATAATTCTTCCAAAGTGTTGGACATGCGCTACCACCTCGAGGGGAACAATCTATGGGGTGCTTGTTTGATTGGCTTTGAGCTACATGAGATCCTACATCAGGATTAACTTTCTCCAACTCAAAGTCGAGATATGGGCATAGGGTGTAGGAAATACAGTGCAAAATTTCTGCTGTGGATTGGGGAAATCAGACTACTGGTGGTCTTATTCGTCCTTTTTGGGTGATTTTGCTGATCTATCAAGCGTACCTCTTGTCCAAGATTCAGGGGAGCCAAGCGTAATTCTCACTCTTAACTTCAGAATTGACACGCCACGAAAACAACGGCAAGTTTTTCCTGGCATCTCTCAGTATTTCTTGTCCTCGAGTCTTTGTACTCTTGTGCCTGTACTTGATCAGTACGATGTTACAGCCTACGAATACATGTGGATTCTCCCATCAATAGCGTGCTCAACAATAAATGACTATAAAATATCCGGGGCAATCTCCCAGAGTCATTTGCGTATATTTGTCCTGTTCCATATTCGGCCGTACCAATCACTTCCGACCGACATTCCTCAAATATTGAAAAGAATGTGCTGCCTTTTTCTCTTTACCTCTTACATTACTTAGAAGAAGCACCTTTAGTTATACGTTCCAAGAGTAATACATAGTTATCTCTATCTATTATCTTTCTGATACAACGCTCACCGTCTAAAAGTCATCCCACTT